>JARYGA010015681.1:0-60348 GCA_030545235.1 Helianthus tuberosus
TTAATGTAAAATAAAAGTATAAATTAAAAAAAAATCGGGTATATGATCGGGTACATAGTTCGGGTACATAGTTCGGGTAAACGGGTATGTGGTTTCGGGTAATCGGGTCGGGTATCACCTAATCCCATACCCGACCCATATCCGCAAAAATTTTTAAAACTAATCCCATACCCGGCCCAATACCCGTCGGGTATCGGGTATACCCGTCCCATTTGTGTCGGGTTTCGGGCATACTCGTCGGGCTCGGGTATTTTTGTCATCCAAGCATACTTTATGATAATAAAAAATGTGCCATTCTTATTATATCAAAAAGTATTGGATTAACATCAAGAATCTTATTAGTTACTTATTAAGGACTAAAGGATAATTTTTGGTCTACAGGACTTGGAAGAAGATCTTTGTATTAATGTTTAAACATATTGTTTTTTTTAATAAAATAAAATTGAGGTACTATCAGACGAAAAAGTTTAAAATAGAGAGATGTTTTATGATAACTCATGTTTCACTATGCAAGCAAAAGAAACTCGGTAATATCATCACACAACACATGGAAATGAAATATCACATCATTATTTTGTTCATATAGAAGATAGGAAAGTTAATAAATTCCAACTAATGACAACATCACTAATTCATTGAAAAAGCTTAAATAATAAAGTATGGTTATCATGCAAGTAAGAGGAATGAGATTCCTTTGTGAATGACATCACTTTTAGAGACTAGTATTTTGATATGATTATAAATATCAATTTCAATATTTTAGTATTATATTATAAATTAATTAATATGCAATATATGCAATATATGGTACATAATTACATAAGATGGTATTCAATATTAACAAGTTCTACGTAACCCATGAATAATGAGAAGTTTTCTAAAAGAGTATAACCAATCATTATCACCCAAAACTCAATGAATGGTAATTATAAATAAAATGTGAGATATTCATTAGAAGAATCTATGCATAAGATGTAATCATGTAATCAAGCTTACTTGTAGGTGTTCTCGTTAGGGCTGGCAAATTGTGTCTTAGCATGCTTAACAACAAAAATTTTAAACATGAATACGACTCGTTTTACTACTTTATATCCAATGTCTATAAGACAGATCTATATTTTATGCACTTAGAAGGAGAAATAATGGATCTTAACTTTCAAATTTTGATTATTTTTAAAAACGTAAAAAATCACATGGTGTACAGTACAAACTAAAAATACATAATAATAAACGGAAAAAAGGGGCCGCTAACTTTTTGAAAAGTACATATACAAACTAAAAATATATATATTTATACACTAGTGGGATCACCTACACGTTGCATCGAGCGGGAACATTGTTTCGATGCACTCGTTATAGCAAACGAAAATTAAAACCAAAAAATACAGTTGTAACATGCGCAAGCAAACATGTCCGTTTCATCACTTTTTGTATAAAAAGAGAAAAAAATAAAACATTTCAAATATTGTTTGTTGAATTTAAGTTTTAAACAAAATAAAAAAGTTAATTAAGTTTTAAACCGGAAAAGAAAACATAAAATTGAAATAGGAAAAAGAAAAAGAAAAACAAAAAAATAAGAAAATTGGGAAAAAAAACACTGAAGGGAATTAAAGCTGGCTAGGGAATCAAACTTGAGACAATACCATCAAAACAGTTTCCATGTGTATTAAGGGCCAACATGCCAAGCTTCTTTTTGTTAAACAAATTAGAACTAAATATTTATACATAAACTTTAATATATATATTTTAACAAAAAACCTTTCGGGCCCCGGGAGAGTTTGGGCCTTGTGCCGTCGCCCACCCGGCACACCCTTCGGGCCGGCCCTGGGTGTACTTTTCTCTTATCGTCTCTTAGCAGGTTACCTATTGTCAGCCCTAGTTCTCGTAAAATATTGAAATTTTAACACCTACTAAGATCACATCATGGGTTATCGATGCAAGTAAATTTTATTAAAGTTGTATTATTGTCCTTAAATAAATAAAATCAAATAAAAAAATCTATCATATTACTAAAAGCGTTTTGGAACATATCACTGAAATTTTTATATCGTATTATTTTCTCATAACAAAATATGTTAATAAAGAAAGTATAGCTATTTATAATCGCCGTTCAGGAAGAAAACTATTTATAATCATATTTTATGTTATCTTATAAAGTTAACGTCATGTCTAACATACGTTAGGTTTGAAAAATATAACATTCAAATTCGCATCATGATTCATGTATATTGTCTAAGGGGACTGGGGGTGGTATCACATGCAAAAAATTCTATCACTCACAACATCCAATCAAGTTTTGCTATATCATCAATCATTATTCCATCACTCACAACTTTTTTTTAGTGGCGGTGGTCATCACTGGTGATCGAATTCCATCACTCACAAATTTTTTTAATTAGAAATTAACAATAAAACACTAAAATCGTCCGTTAACATAGAATGGACAGAAGGGTGCGGTACCATCCGTTACGGTTTGAAACAACGGCAACGTATGCAACACATTGATGTCGATGTTTGAACCTGGAACACCGAAATATGTGTCACAACCCCCGTTCCCTAATAACCGAGGAACGGGCGGCCGTGACCAGTTTCAGTGGTATCGGTGTTTATCAATATGGCAGCGAAAATTTCATCAGGACCGTAGTTAGGAAATATTTTTATCAGAGTTAATCACCATAATATTTAAAATAAAGAAATGGGATAAAACCCAAGTTTCTCTGATAATACATTTATAAGTGGGACAAAATCCGATTTTCATTTTGATATATTTATAGGGAATAACCCTAATTTTTGAAAAAGATTCTCCTTTTTATTTAGGTAACTTTTATTGCCACTTTTTAAGCCTACAGTGTTCTCCAGCTGCCTTTTATTGGCTTCACACTAAGTTACCTGAAATACGTGTTTAAAACATTTTATCAGCAGGAAATATTGGTGAGTGAATCCCAGTTTAATCAAGTTTTAATAAAAACCATTGTACAGTATTGAGGGCGGTCTCGCAATTACATTTGTTTCCAAGTCATACCAATTACCACCCACAGTATTGTCAGACCTGACTTGTGGAATGTTACCCCTCCAGTAACAAATTTTGTATACAAAACCCCAACATACCGACGATAATTGTATCCTTACAAATACTTAATAATTGTTTAATATATATTTAATTAAGTGAGGTTTTGTAAAAACAATTTGCAAAAAGGAGATTACTCACAAAAGGTTTATATAAAAAGTGGATTACTCACATTGCTATTTTAGGTCTTTCCTTTGTGGCTTCCTGGTTATAATCTAGTTAAATAAATAATGCATACGCGTTAGTATAATAACTCATTTTAACATTAGTAATACCATCCCCGAGACGGCATTCCAACGACTACGTTGGGCAGAACCACGACAGCCGCTATAGAACCCCAGATCAATCGGGCAGCGTATCTAATACGTATCCAGGGGTTATGATACTTACAACGGAGCAGAACTTCGTTATTTAGGGGGGAGTATTATGCCCGGGTATTACTTGGACTATAGAGAATTGAGAGAGAATTGAAAGAAAATGAACGAATTGGACTGAAGGCTCGACTGCTCAATTTATAGGGCTGTTTGTCGACCTTGTCGCGCCCCGCGAAGACCACACCAAGGTCTTACGCGGCCCGCGATAGGTGGTAGGGCGGCGGCTGGTGAGCTGAGTCATCGGGTGTGGCGACGCGTGTAGGAACACGTGGCGGCTCAAGGGCTCGCCCTGACTCCGAGCTGTCGCGGCCCGCGTAGGCTACTGCCTACACGTTCGCGGCCCGCAAACGAGGATTAAATCTTGTTTTTATTTAATTTTTTATAATAATAAAGGTATTCAGGACCGGTTTTCGTATATAGGGTGCATTTTAGGACGTATAGGGGAACTCTAAATATATTAGGGGTGTCGGAAATATTTTTGGAGGGTTGATATATCTTGGTATAACTCTTGGATTATTTAATAAAATATATAGTGCACTCACATTAAGTATAGTAACCCAATTCCACTTTATCCCATACATCACGAGACAGAACCCCAACGAATTTAGGCAGAGCCTTGACATACGTTACGGGGCCCTAGATCAATCGGACAGGGTATCAGTGATCCGGGGTTACAACACTTAAAACGGGGCAGGGCTTTGGATTATAATTGGCTTAATATTTAAAAAGAAAATATGAAAAGAAGAGAGAGGAGGGCGACAGAAAAAGAGTATGGTGAACAATTTTGTGAGGGTAGGTTCTGCTGTTTATAATGACATCCTTGCTTGAAGTTAACGCTATTTTGGCCACCTACACACTTACATTAATTATTTTGTTTGGATCTCACACACACGCACAGTGCACTTGGTTTCAAATGTAGTTTGTTGATTTATTATTTTATTATATATTTATTGTACTATGCACACACATGTATCAATTTGTGCACCACACGTAGCACACACATTCACTATTTTAGTTTTGTTTAATTTTATTATTATTATTATTATAATTAATTTAGCTGCTTCATTTAATTGGTGCTTATAACTTCTAAAATATAACGTTTCATAAAGCAATGAATATGTCATTAGAATGAGAATATTGGTATCTACATTTTGAACCAAGTTTCATTAAAAACGGAGTAAGGTTAATTATAACGTATTTTTATTATTATAATTATTAAACGGTTCCTATGTTTGCTAAAAATATCTTATATTTCTATTGGTCAACTTACCCATGACCTACTAGTGTAATAACTTTATTTTAAATTTAGAAATTTTGGGAATGTTACATCCTCCCCACCTTGTTTTAAATCTCGTCCTCGAGATTTGGGCTAGGATATTTTCTTGGGGTTACGTCACGTCTTTTTAGTTGGTTATCAAGGTGTCTGGGATAGAATCAAAAGATGAATATAAAGATACCATTATCAAGGTAACTAATTTCATGAATCAAAAGAGATATTTGATAGGCATAGAATTCGAAATGCAATGACTTGTAGAAACAACAGGATTCAATGCCAAAAAAAAGAACTTACTTTGATCATCAATTGAGGGAGATTCTGAATCAATAATCTCAATTTGTGAATGGAAGTATGAAAAATAATTTGTCAATGATCAACCCAGAAATCAATAACGTTTATTTAAATGGCAAGGATACACCGGACAATACAATAGAATTAAGTGTATCATGGTCTTAATACATAACTGTATCAAGAGTATTTAAATGATGAGTCAAACGAATGATACATGATTAGGGTTTACTATTAGCACAGGCTACAAATTTATACAGACACCGCAAGGTGTTGTAGTGATTGAAAGAATTCAATAATTATGGTGACCGAACGAATTCACCGTTTTCGAAATTAACTGAAAGTTTCAAGGAATCGAGTCTGGATATTTCAAAAGATAGGATGTTTTAGCGTGGAATCAATTCAAAGATGAAAGAATTACTGGAGGTACATTTATCTTAACACAAGATTGTATTAAGACTGGTTTAGGATAATGAGTCAATAAATAAATTCGTACCTCAGATGTGAAAATGAAATGAGTCCAAGTTTCAAAGAAATCGCCACCGCAAGGTGTCGGGTTTTAACAAATAATACATCGAAATTCAGACAATGAGATTACCTTGAATATGATGACCTCAATTCATCATATGGAATTTTGAATTGAATGTGTATTATGAACAAGTTCAAACAATTGAGCTTGGTTTGGACATATTCCAACAATGAATATATGTATTGACAAGAAATGGTTTTAATGAAAATCTGGTAACTCTGAAAAGAAGAGGAGCTTTCCAATAAATCGGTTGACTCGATTATCAAAAGTCAGCATTTTAAAATCAGAGGGGGAAATTCATCAAAATGAGTATAGCGAAAATATTTATTAAAACTTATGAGTAGATGATCTTTTGAAGTAACTTCACATGTATGACAGGCAATGCATGTATGATATAAGAATCAAGAGACGGGACAAATGAGAGCTGGCTCTAGAAAAGAAAAACAAAGACCTTTTATTGATGAAGTTTTGATCGGAATTAAAAGTCAACTAATAAGTGCAGACAAAACATAAGGGTACTTTATTTTAAAAGTTATTGTTGGCTCGGGTGTTATAAATTTTTATGCGTTCTCCTTAGCTTCATCGGGGTTTCGATCCTCATTGTCGGGTGCCTTAGATAGTTTCGGGCAGTATGGACGGATGTGGCCTGGGTCTCATACATTAGTTTTCCTTCTACATTCTTCCTCTGCGTGTCCAGCCTTCTTGCAGAAATTACAGCGAAGTGTCTTCCTAGAATGGCGTTTTCTTGCATGTTTCTTGTTATGGTTATCACAGGTAGGTTGCATGATTGCTGGTTTTATTTCTTTATCCTCACATGATTTGTCGGAACGGAATTCCTTATAGGAGTATCCATTGGTTGTGGTTTTCTTTCGTTTGAAAGGTGAAGTTTTGATACAAATATCATGACTTCCCTTGGAACTAGGGTTAGGTTTGAAGTGGTGAGTATGCCTACAGTGTATAGTAGGACTTTCGTTTGCGGGCACATAAATCTTAATAGCTTCAATGATCGAAGGTATGGCGTTTGATATTCCTTGAGCTATTATATTTTCTATAGTATTTCTATCCAAGGAGTTTCCATTACTAGTCTCAATTTCTTGATCACATGCCATTTCATTTGTCATCTGTATTACAACATGTTCAGATATAATTATCACAGAACTAAGCAATTATACCGGCATATTTTGTTTAGCACCATTATGGTCATAGCTATCAGTATTATGCGATGATAATTTTATATATTAAGGTAACATATATACATGTTATATCTTAACATTTTCTCTTACTATATATCTTATCAAATATAAGGAAAATGTATATCTTATATGTGTTGTTTCTTCCTTTGATGTAATAGCTTTTATATTTCCTTAATTTACTTATATTTCCAGAACTCATGACTGGATAGGTATTCAAAATGAAGGTAAAAGTTTCATATGAAATTCTGAGATTTTCCGTTATTGACTCATTTATTGTTTTTCAAGAGGTGGTGCAAATACAGATATCCTTAAGGTATCCTTTGAATTAAAGCTGGGTATCAAAATAGATCTTAAATAAACATGTAGGTTTGTTTCTTCCGTTATATGAAGGCTTGCCCTTCTACAGAGGACATTTGATTCTTATATTGTATATATTATCAAGAAAGTTGTGTCTAGTATATATATGCGTGTAAATATAAAGTTTTAAAATTTCCTTTATAATATCAACCTATAAAAATCCAATTACATAATTAATTGTATTAGCTATCCTGTTTATTCTCATAACTTTGTTTATTCTTTGATATTAACCGAATAAATTTCTATCAAATTTATTGAAGATAATATTTTAGAAAAAAAACGGAATTCATCAAAAGGAATAAATTTAATAGAGATAATTTTTTTTCTGGATTCTTTTTAGAGTAATTCAATCTTGACAAGTTAACTAAATTTTGGTTATAACATATTTATAATTTAATTCAAATTCTACTCATTTAATATTCGTCATAACCATTACAAAGTCCGGTGTTTCTAAATTCGATCCTTAATATATTAAGAAATATTAAGAATGAAGTATTATCATAATATATATATATGACTTAAATATAATTTAAGAAATGAATCAAACTTATCAAATGGTAAAAAGTGTTTCCTTTAGAAATATATGTATGTATATTTTAAACCATATTGTTACACCGTACTAAATATTTTTGTACATATTTTATTTCATGGATGAAATATAAATAAAATATTTTGTAATATTGATACAAGTCGTATATATAAAATATACATACATTTGACTTACAAATAAGTTTTAAGGTATTTCCTGTTGACACATAGGTATTATGTATTAAAATCATTTAATTATACAGTATCAAGTTGTTGTACGTATTCTGGTTTCATAAATACTGTTTTATAAAACATTTTGCATTTTCTGTGGTATACGTATATGTGTTTAAATTTCAGAATCGTCAAACTGTGTTCATTCTTAAATTTAAGGATTACGTTTTATAAAATCATTTCTAATATAACTTTATTTAAAAGCCAAATATTTTATTATTCCAAAAATATTATTACCATTATTAGTTTAATTTAAAACAGAATTTAATAATATAAATAATGATGATAATAACAACATATCTTAAAGATTTTTCTTTACAGAGCATGTGTATATAAAAAATTTTAATATATTAATTATCATAAATGTTGACTTTATACATAATTTCTGAATATTACGTAATTTATCAAATATTGATAAATAATATTTAATAATACGATAAAGAATTATAAAGTGATTTACAAAGTATTTTAAATTATTGTTTTTAAATAATGCTGAAACATTATCTTTTAACATAATTAATATAATTGTATGTTTTATCAAAATTTTGACAAATACATATCTTTTAATTCGAGTAAAATTAGATCATAAATTATAAAATATACTGCTTTCATTAATGATATTTTAGGGATATCATACCTAAGGGTATTATTTTATATTTAAGATATTAATGCCAATATCATAATAATATTATAATTTATTTTGAATTGTATTCACATAAATATGTGGATACAAAAATAAATATTATATTATGAATATATTCTTCTAACATATTGTAAGATACAATAGGAGTTACATATTCGGAGAATTTATAAAATCATTTAGGTATAATATACATTATCTAAATATTTATATCATGATATTTACAAAGTATCATATCTGAATTGCATTTATCTTTTATTAATATTAAAATACTAATACTAATATTAATATTCTGTTATTATTATAAAAATTATATTGTATTATATTCTCATATATACATATGGATATAATAGGTATATAAGATATCACGAAGTTTACTAAGACATTATATTATTAATATATATATATATATCATTTATATATATATATACTATAGCATAAGTGTAAAATACAGATATGGATAACACATATTGGGAATTTAAGATTCGTTAAATGGCATAAAAATCATAATAAACACATTAAGATTTTTATGTTCACAGGGTAACACATAAGATAATAATTTCCTAACACGAATGGCTAAGGGTTTAGGTATTAGAAGAACACCTAAAGGGCTTAAATCAGTGGCATAGCTCTGATACCACCTTCTGTCACAACCCCCGTTCCCTAATAACCCAGGAACGGGCGGCCGTGGCCAGTTTCAGTGGTATCGGTGTTTATCAATATGGCAGCGGAAATTTCATCAGGACCGTAGTTAGGAAATATTTTTATCAGAGTTAAACACCATAATATTTAAAATAAAGAAATGGGATAAAACCCAAGTTTCTCTGATAATACATTTATAAGTGGGACAAAACCCGATTTTCATTTTTCATATATTTATAGGGAATAACCCTAATTATTGAAAAAGATTCTCCTTTTTTATTTACGTAACTTTTATTGCCACTTTTCTTAGCCTTCAGTGCTCTCCAGCTGGCTTTTATTGGCTTCACACTAAGTTACCTGAAACACGTGTTTAAAACATTTTATCAGCAGGAAATATTGGTGAGTGAATCCCAGTTTAATCAAGTTTTAATAAAAACCATTGTACAGTATTGAGGGCGGTCTCGCAATTACATTTGTTTCCAAGTCATACCAATTACCACCCACAGTATTGTCAGACCTGACTTGTGGAATGTTACCCCTCCAGTAACAAATTTTGTATACAAAACCCAAACATACCGACGATAATTGTATCCTTACAAATACTCAATAATTGTTTAATATATATTTAATTAAGTGAGGTTTTGTAAAAATAATTTGCAAAAAGGAGATTACTCACAAAAGGTTTACACAAAAAGAGGATTACTCACATTGCTATTTTAGGTCTTTCCTTTGTGGCTTCCTGGTTATAATCTAGTTAAATAAATAATGCACACGCGTTAGTATAATAACCCATTTTAACATTAGTAATACCCTCCCCGAGACGACATTCCAACGACTACGTCGGGCAGAACCAAGACAGCCGTTACGGAACCCTAGATCAATCGGGCAGCGTATCTAATACGTATCCAGGGGTTATGATACTTACAACGGAGCAGAACTTCGTTATTTAGGGGGGAGTATTATGCCCGGGTATTACTTGGACTATAGAGAATTGAGAGAGAATTGAAAGAAAATGAACGAATTGGACTGAAGGCTCGACTGCTCAATTGATAGGGCTGTTTATCGACCTTGTCGCGCCCCCGCGAAGACCACACCAAGGTCTTACGTGGCCCGTGAGAGGTTGGAGGGCGGCTGGTGAGCTGAGTCATCGGGTGTGGTGACGCGTGTAGGGACACGTGGCGGCTCAAGGGCTCGCCCTGACTCCGAGCTGTCGCGGCCCGCGTAGGCTACTGCCTACACGTTCGCGGCCCACGAGCGAGGATTAAATCTTGTTTTTATTTAATGTTTTATAATAATAAAGGTATTCGGGACCGTTTTTCGTATACAGGGTGCATTTTAGGACGTATAGGGGAACTCTAAATATATTAGGGGTGTCAGAAATATTTTTGGAGGGTTGATATATCTTGGTGTAACTCCTGGATTATTTAATAAAATATATAGTGCACTCACATTAAGTATAGTAACCCAATTCCACTTTATCCCTACGTCACGAGACAGAACCCCAACGAATTTAGGCAGAGCCTTGACATACGTTACGGGGCCCTAGATGTAACAACTCTCATCAAAAGTTATATTTATTTAATCAAATTGTCCAATAGGAAACCCTAATTGAGAAACCCAAGTGATTCTGCATAATCCCTAAAATTTTCAGAACATTTGGAATTAGAATCAGGGCCCCTAAAAATCAAGGGGGGTAAACCCTAATTGACGATTATCTCTAAAATGCGTTGTCTAGATCTAAAATTCTCGAACTATCAACTCAGCAGGCCTATACTAGTGACAAGGCTACCCTAGGGTAGATTGACACCCTAGGCGAATCGCGACAGGAACCATGACATCCTTCGCGACACGCGGGGGAATCCAATTTCACGTATAAATAGAACAGTTTGTTTCATGAAATTGAGTGTTCGTTCGACGTTCAATTTCAAATTGTACGCTGAGTTAAAATCAAAACAGTCCCAAAACACACACTGATCACGAAGTGCTGCCACAATTCAGGGTAATAACTCGATCGCTGCTACGATTCAATGTCCGATCGATTAAACTATCCAATGGATGTTTAAGTGCTGCCCACATTAGGGTTTATGCTTTGTCATTCGTCGTTAAATCGATGGATGTTTAAGTATCGCACTTTGTCATTCGTTGTGAAGGTTTTAATCTTGTGAGTTATCGTAAATGTTGTATTAAGTTACTAACCTAGTTTGTGTGCCTGATTATTTAAACTAGGTTATCAAGGCTAATCAGTAGAATAAGCTCTGTTAAATCTGCAATGTGAGTCATTCTCTTTTTATCAAATCTATTTACAAAAGCATGTTTATTTCAAAGTTATAATTACAGGGATTAAGTCTTTGTAGTCACCATATTACAGCCGGTATGTGTGGTTTTGTATACATTACTTAATAATCTTCACCATTGGACAACGAGTTAGCCAATGGGTGATATGACCATAGTCACAGAAACGAGTCGAGTGACAAATACCGAGGGTAGTTGGTTGATATCTGAAACATTGTAATTGCTCTTAATACTGTAAATTATAACAAATGTGTCGTTTTAGTAAATAGAATGATTCACTCAGTATTTCCCGCTGACAAAACCTTTTTCAAACATGTTTCAGGTGATTTGTTGTGATCCAGGAAAAGTGTCGTGAAGCACTATCAGCTTAAGGAAGTGGCTCAGTATAAAATAATGAAACATGTTTTGTAAAATAAAAGATTTCTTCGTGAAATCTCAATATTGTAAATTACCGGGTTTTATCCCGAATTGTGAAATAAAATAATTGGGAAATATTTCAGTTTTAAAAAGATCCTGAAGAAACTTCCGTTGTTAATTAAATACCACGGGATTTCTGTACCGCGGCTCCTGAAACGGGTCAAACGAGTCGGGGGCCGTGACAGAAATAAGGTGGTATCTGAGCCACTGATCTAAGCCTATTAAGTATTTAGAAATACTTAATTTTACTGATTGCCAATTAAGTGATTATGTGTTTTATTAACTGATTATTGTTAATTACAGTATGGGTAAACAAAAGCTGTCAAATATCTATCTTAAACTAGATAGGTCATCCAACGAGAAGGGAAGTTCATCCCAAACAAAACCTTATGTAATTCCTAAGAAGGAATGTTTGTCTGTAAGGCACATTACGAGGAACCACTTTCTCCTAATAAAAGAAGTTTGATTATTAGGAAAAGTCAGGAGGAAATAAGGAAAAACCGAGAGAAGAAAGTTAAACAAGAAACCCAGGACTTAATCAATAAATCACCTTGGGAGGACAAATTAGATGAGAAATGGGCAAATCTTTATATGCTAGCCACAGTAGCAGAAAATGCAAATCTCTAAATACTCAAAAGTTTTAGCACTTTTATTTTCCAGAAACCTTATTTAGTAAATAAATAAGTTTACAGTAAATCGTAGTATAATTTACTTGTCAGTTGTTTTATGTATGCAATAATATTTACGGGTTATCTATAAAAATTTGTTATTTTATTTTAACATTTGGTATGTATTTTGCATATATGCTAAACAGCATGAATGAGATATCTGAAGGTTTAGAAAATCTAAACCTCTATCCTGTTAAGATAGAAGTTTCAAAGGAATTCACCGGTTACTTCGCTGATAAAGAAGAACCCATGGAATTTCAATCCAAACCACTGGCAAAACCTAAACCCAAGAAAAGAAGCAGATTTGTGGGCTGGAGACGTGTACGTAGGAAAAAGCCAGCAACAAGAAAGGTTACCAAAACTGAAGAACCAAAAGACAAAGGAAAAGGGGTAGAAATTGAGGAAAATATTAATCAAGTAGAGATAGAAGCTGAGAAGAGTTTTAAGCAAACAGAAAGAGAAGTCGGAGAAAGTTCTAGACAGAAATAGAAAATGACTCATTGGGAAGTTTTAGATCATAAACTAGTAATGAGTGACCTTATCGGACCTGTCGATGGAAACCTTGAACCAGCTAATCCAAACCTTATATTTACTAAAGAAGATCTTTTTAGCTACCCACTAGAAGTTCCAATCCCAATCAATCTGGAACCTGCTATTCCAGATCCTATTGTCCAACCTCAACCACTACCAGTAGAATTAGATGAATGGTGGACAACTGATTGGCAATACCAAAATCTTTTAAACAACCCTGATACCTTTTTCCCACAAGTTGACCCAGAACCTCCACTATATCCAACTATGAGCCCGGAGAATCTGGCGGAACTTCGTCTTTGGGGCGAAGAGTTAATTGATGCAGGAAATCGGATTAGGGATGTGGGAGAAAGAGTTACTTGGAAATATGACGAAAGGGAGCGTCGTTTTTAAGAAATTAGCTGAGCAGATAATGGGAGTTTGCAGGAATATGTGTTAATAAATAATCATAATAACCAGTATATGTAATAACTTAACAATAAAACGTTGTATGATAATCGTGTGTACGAAGCATAATATAATATATAGAAATGAAACTCGTGAAATCAATAATTTTGGTTATACATGTTAATGTGATTATGTGCAAACCATTTTATTATATTTATAATTATACTAATTATTTATATAAAATTTATTATCAGATGGCAAACATTGGTAATGAACCGGTAAATGAGGTTAATCAGTCTGAGCAACATCCAGGAGATCAATATATGACTAGACAAGATATCGAAAATATTGTTGCTCAAGGGATAGCCAATGCTATTCCAGCCATCGTTGCTGCTGTAAAGAATCCAATCGAACCGCAACAAATCGTTCCTAGTAAACGTATTTCTGAAGATAACTTCAGTAATAGTGTAAACGGAGGCAATGATCATATTAATCATAATGGGGAACCACATCAAGCTCCATTACCTAAGAAAATGAAAACTGCAACGCCTGGTTGCACTTTCAAAAAATTCCTTGCTTGTAAACCCACTGAATTTGCAGGCAATGAAGGAGCAACTGCATCACTGCGTTGGTTAGAGAAAACCGAAGCAGTCATTGCAATAAGTAAATGTGCTAAAGATGATCAGGTCATGTACGCATCAAATCTCTTCAAGGAAGGAGCACTCGAATGGTGGAACACTGTGTTACAATCAAAAGGAAGAATAATAGCTTATGCCATGACTTGGGAAGAATTTATGGGTTTTGTAGAAAGAAAATTATGTCCCGAGTATGAAAAGGAACAGATGACAAATAAGTTCCTAAATCATCGGATGATGGGTGTAGATTGTCGCGGTTATACTTCGACATTCTTTGAGTATGCTAGAGTGGTACCAACGCTGGCTTCGCCAGAACCGGTACTCATTTCTCGCTACATTTGGGGACTAATTAGTGAAATCCGCAACATCGTTAAAGCTGCGAGACCTCGCACTATTGACGATGCTGTGGAATTAGCTAATACCCTAACAGACGAATTAGTACGCACCTAGGATGAAAACATGAAGAAGGAATTAGCTCAGTGTTGGTGCAGTTGTCTGTCGACTTCATCTTCGTTCGAGTCTTAGATTAGAACTGAAAGATTAGGGCTTGTAATATGAGAAAATATCATGATTTAGTGTGTTTAAATGATGATTTCGCTTCAAGGGTTATTAATAGAAGATTTCGCTTGAAGCAAGTTCAAGCGAAATCCACATAACATGATTTCGCTTGAACAGTGCTCAAGCGAAATCCCAACTTCTATATATACCCTGAAGCGTAATCAGTTGAGTGAGTTCAGTTCAGTTGTTAGTTTCCGACACAGAAGTGCTGTTGAGGTGTCTCGAAGGCTGTAATCTTTCATAGATCAATACAAGAGACAGTAAATAGTATTTCTGGTGTGTTACAAGCTAAACAAAGACAGAATCAATGAATTCCGCCTCTGATTCTGTCTGAGCACTCTTCTGATTGACTCGTTAGGTCGTTTCACGATCCTACATGTGGTATCAGAGCTCAGGAGGAAGAGTTCTTACTGTTTAGCTCGTTTTTGCTGGAAAATTCTGACTTCTACACCTTCTTTTCAAAATTAATCAAGTTTTCATGGTTAAAATGTACTAATTTTCACATATAGTGTGCGAAACATTGAATTAACAAATCCTTGAAAGATTCAGATCTAAATTCAACCTAGAACTTGATCAATTTTGAAAAAATCAGATCGACTTGATGATGTCAGCATGATTCAAGCGAAACTGGGAGGTTGATTTCGCTTGAAATCTAGGTTTCGCTTGAGGAATTGATTAGTTTCTGTTTGATTTCGCTTCAGTGAAAGATTTCGCTTGAAATTGTGTTGAGTTCAAGCGAAATTGTGTGTTTGTAGATTTCGCTTCAAAGAATTCCAGGTAGAGTTGTATTTCAAGCGAAATCATTGTTTTCGCTTGAAGGGTCTCGCTTGAGGCATTCTGTTTTATCAAGACTATTTTGCTTCAAAGGGTTTTCTGCTTTAGTTGTTTCAAGCGAAATCAAGTATTTCGCTTGAACTTATATTGTAGTTAATCTTTTGATCTTGCTTGAAGGTTGTTTGCAGGTATTTCGCTTGAAGGTTGTTAAGTGAATATTGTTTTGAAAATATGGCAAACATGTTTGATGAAAAAGAGAATGATTTTATTGAAAGGTTAAATAGATATGGTTGTTATCAAATGAGTACATATGAACAAGATGATAAGAAGATTTGGACTCTTAGACTTGAAAGATTTGCATGCCAAAAGAATGAGACTGTGAAAGAGATGGAAAGGAGATTTGATTACATGATGGACAAGCTAAAATTGTTTGGGATCAAATTGACAAATACTGAAAAGATATCAAAGCTTGCAGATGCTTTACCTGCCGAATGGGATGATGTTTTAAAGATATTAAAACAAGAACCAAAATTTTCAAAATTACATCCATCTGATTTCATCAATAAACTTCAAAAGCATAGTTTTGAAAATTCTGATAAGAAGAAAATATTGATGAATAAAATCAAAGAGAATCTAGATAGATTGAATTTGGGAAATCTAGATAAAATCAATTTGGATGTAATTACTGAAATTGATAGGAGAATATGTGTGTGTTTTGCTGCACAACAGAACATGAAATATGATTTTGTAAGAGGGTGTTATATTAATACAAATTTAAATCCTCTTGATTTTGTAAAAATTGTTTGTGCAGGAACATACAAAATTGAGACAATGGAAGTTCAAAAGAATGAAGAATCTGTTAAGCTTGAATCTTCAAGTTCTGCATCAGTATGCTCAAAATGTGACAACTTTAAGATTGACAATGACAAACTCTTGAAGAATGCGGAAAGTTTGACACTGGAAGTCGAGAAGTTGAGAAATGAGAAGCAAACTGATGATAAGCAGATTCTTATTCTGAAGGAAAATTGTGAGAAGCTGAAAACTGAAAATGACAAACTGTTGGGTAATTTGAACAGTTTGACATCAGAAAACAAAGTTTTAAGAGAGAAAGAAAAAGAGTTTGAAAGCAAAAAGAAATCTTCAGAAGATGAAGATTTCTGGATCAAGCTGGAGAACAAAAATCTGAAAGCAAATGAAACAAAACTTCAAGAACAGATAAAAGTTTTGGAAAATGAAAAATCTGTTCTTGAAAACATGAAAAATGAGAATGAGAAATCAATCAAGTCTCATCTTGAAAGAATCTCTCAGCTTGAAAACGAAGCTGAAAATTCGAGAATCAAGATTGATGAACTTGAAAAGAAATTGAAAGGTTTTGTGACTTCATCTGAGTTCCCCTGTCCAAAACCAATCAATTCCGTTCCAATAAGTGACAATGTCACAAACTTTGACAATGTCAAAGTTGAAGATTGTGATGAAAAATCTGATGATGAAAAAGTAAAAATTGACAAAAAGAATTTATTTTTGAAATCAAAAGAAAAGTTTCAAGAAACTGTTCCACAATCAACCGAAAAGGGAGAATGCTCTAAGCAAAAACCTTTGAAGAAGACAGTGGAACAGAAACAAAAAATTAAAAATGTGAAAAATGTTAAAAAAGAGAATAAAAGTTCATCAGATCAATCATCCAATCGCAATCAAAAATTACAAAAAGTAAAAAATGAAAATTCAAAAATAGTTGGTGAAAAGTGGTGCAGGTCGGACCACAGTGCTTCAAGGCCAAATCAAGCTTACAGGAAGAGTAAGGATTATCACCAAGCCAAACAGTGCTTTGATCTGAATGTTTGGGCTGAAAATGGTGATTGGTACGATAACAGAGTGTGTTACAGATGCGGCTATCAAGGACACATTGCTGTTAACTGCCAGAGTTGGAGTTATGAGACGAGGAGATGCTATAACTGCCAAATCAGAGGCCACATTGCTAGAGATTGCTCAATGAGATCAATGAGAAGATCGAGGGTTGAATCTCAGAAGAAGGTAAAGATTCCAGTCTCTGTCAAGCCCAAAGAATAGAAAGTTCAAGAACGTAAAGTTCAAGAACCGAAAGTTCAAGAAACGAAAGTAAAGCTTTCTCAGGGGCAAAAAGACAGACTGAGGAAGAAGAGGAAGAAGGCCAGAGAGTATCTGGAAAGGATTTTGTCCTCGGATACAACTGGTAAAACAGATAAAAGTTCTGATAAATCATCTTGCTCACCAAAGAACAACAATTCAAGCAAAACGCATTCATCAGATACAAATCTGAGGACGAAAGAGGAAAAGAAGAAGAAGAAAGTTGTTGGCAATGAATTTGTTTCTTCAGAAACAAAGGAGCCACATGTCGGCGATGAATCTGGCTCATCAAAGTCAGACAAGCCACATTCAGGCAATGAATCTGGTGTGGTAAAGCCAGAAGAGCCAGTTGTTGAGGTAAAGACTGAGAATTCTAGTTTAACAATGGATGATGAAAATTTTCCATCGTTGTTGAACAAGAATTCAAAATCACCCAAGAATGGTCAGGCTTGGGTGAATCTGTTTAAATGAAAAACCTGACTTGCCGGAACTCCCAGGTTGGTAAGTGTGGAGTAGGAATCGGCACATTTCTTGAGAAATTCACTTCGGTGATATTTCGACTTAAAAGTGGTAAATCAGGGACATTAAGTTGTACTTGATTTTCTACAGGTGATGTTTGTGGATTGATCTTACAAATGTTAAAATTTTTATAAGTGGTTGAAGAAAACAATGTGATGAATTTAACCCCTAACCTACAAGTGGTAAAATCAACAAAACTAATTTTCCGGAAAAACCATTTTGATTAAAACAAACTTAAGTGTTTTGAAATCACTATGGGAAAATAGTTTGTTGTGAGGGGGAGTTCTGATTGTTTATGCCAAGTGGATGGAGAATTGAAGTGATTCTCATCATGTTGTCATCTTTGTACAGTTTGATTTCAAATTTTTCCCTGAAAATCGAAAATTGAAACATATTTTAGATTTTAGGGGGAGTAAAAAATTTTAAAAATTAGAAAATTTGAAAATGTCAAAAACATTAAAAAATTTAAAAATGAGTTTTGTTGTGAAAAAGAGGAAATGATAGAAAATCAGTTGGACTGTCACAGCATGCTAAAGATATGTAAAGCCTAAAAGTGATAAACGGTCTCACTAAAGATGTGACGATAGGCTCAGCTAGACTAGTAGATTTGCGATAACGATACAAATCTAAAATGAAAAGCCTAGTTCTAGTGGGAAACATGGTCGAAAGCATAGTACTTAGTTTTGTCCTTCTTGACTGTGTGCCTACTCAGTAATCGCTGATTGTCGAAAGACATAAAACTGGTTAAGTTTGTGATCTTTCACAACTTTGCTAAAAAGTCGCTGTGATTGTGCATTTTATTTTGCAAAGATTTAAACTTGTTTTATTTCTTTATTTTGTTTAAGCATCGGACATCCTCTGCGTATACGTGAGTATCGACCTGGATGTTGTTGCCTAAACGTTCTGCTTTATTTTCTTTGGTGTTTCGTTTAAGCTTTGGACCACCTCTGCGTATACGGGAGTATCGACCTGGTGGTTAAAGCCTAAACAACTTCAACTTGTTTTATTTTCTTATTTTGTTTAAACATTGGACTTTCTCTGCGTATACGGAAGTATCGACCTAATTGTTAATGTTTAAACATTCTGCTTTGTTTTTTGCACAAATCACAGTTGATAAAGTTTAAAGGCATTACTTGAGTTAGTGTATTGCATGATGAGGGGATATGCTGAGATCGTGGGGTCCATAAGAACTTAGTGCTATCTTAATATATCTTAAAGTATCGGTAAGCAGATTGAAAGTTTTTAGATTGAGCTTAAGTGGACAACAATATCGTCAATCTAGGTGAATTGTTTAGAACTTAAAATGAAATGAAGCTTAACGGTGTTGGTGATTTGTCTCAGAAACTGATATGATCCTCTTGCACGAACTCACAAAAATATTGTTTGTAAGTATTTTATTTCTGCATTTCATTTCTGGTATTTCAAAAAATTCAAAAAGATTTTCGGTGTGTTTTAGCATAAATTTTGAAAAAATCCAAAAAGATTTTAGACAACTGATGTTGAAGAGCTGATTTTCAAAATTCCAAGTGCTAAACAAGATGAACTGGTTTGGGAGTATGTGTGCTAAAATTGAAAAATTTGTTTTGAGAAAGAAATTGAGATTAGTTAATCAAGGTCATTAATTTGAACTTGATGTAACTATTTCTAGTAAGTTTTTCTTATTGATTTAAGTGAAAACTTATGTTTTGGTAGAGAGATGTGTGTAGGAGAAATGAAGGTTTCTGATCCTGTTGCTACGAAAAGGCAGGAGATGTATCAGAACCTGTGGAGAGCTTAATCTGAGAAAAAGCCAGGATTTAATTTCAAAGGCGATAGCTAATCCCAGACTGAAAATCCCAGCTTGATGAAAGGGGGAGTCTGATGAAGTTAAAGCTAGAGAAAAGATCCGGGTACATGATTCCAGGAGAAAGTCCTGAAGAAGATCGATCAAGATTGAAGAGTCGTCACTATGAAGACTCTCACTGAAGATTTCGTCAACATTCAAGGGGGAGTCTGTTGGTGCAGTTGTCTGTCGACTTCATCTTCGTTCGAGTCTTAGATTAGAACTGAAAGATTAGGGCTTGTAATATGAGAAAATATCATGATTTAGTGTGTTTAAATGATGATTTCGCTTCAAGGGTTATTAATAGAAGATTTCGCTTGAAGCAAGTTCAAGCGAAATCCACATAACATGATTTCGCTTGAACAGTGCTCAAGCGAAATCCCAACTTCTATATATACCCTGAAGTGTAATCAGTTGAGTGAGTTCAGTTCAGTTGTTAGTTTCCGACACAGAAGTGCTGTTGAGGTGTCTCGAAGGCTGTAATCTTTCATAGATCAATACAAGAGACAGTAAATAGTATTTCTGGTGTGTTACAAGCTAAACAAAGACAGAATCAATGAATTCCGCCTCTGATTCTGTCTGAGCACTCTTCTGATTGACTCGTTAGGTCGTTTCACGATCCTACACTCAAAAAATTACCCAAGGATTTCGTACGGGTAATAATAGCAACTTCAACAGAAGAGGAACGGTAAAATCCTCAACTATGCCATTCTGCAAGAATTGCAAAAGAAAACATTATGGAAGATGTAATGTAACCTGCAATTTTTGCAAAATGGTAGGACATCGGGAAGAAGAGTGCAGAAAGAAAACAACGATCTGCTATAACTGTGGAGAAAAAGGACATTTTAAACCAGAATGTCCTAAATTAATCAAACCAGCAGACAACAAAACCAAGGCGACCAACGGAACTATTAAGAAGAATGCTAGGGCATTTCAGCTGACCACTCAAGAAGCAGAACTCATCCCAGATGTGATAGCGGGTACGTTCTTAGTTCACAACATTTACGCCAAAGTATTATTTGACTCTGGTGCGAACCAAAGTTTTATAAATACTTCATTCTGCCAAGCTCTTAATTTACCTTTAACCAATATTAGGCAGATTTTTACAGTTGAAACGGCAGACGGAAATTCAGTTAAAATAGATAAAGTTTTGCAAGAAGAAAACATAGAACTTTTAGGACATAAATTCTCTACAAAACTATTGCCGATGAATTTAGCTGAATTTGAGGTTGTATTAGGAATGGATTGGTTAATAGCCAACAATGCTAGAATCCTTTGTGATCAAAATTCCATAGAAATTCAATCATCCACCGGAGAAGTGATTAGGATTACAGGAGATAAACCACGTAAGCCCATGAAGTTCATATCAGTAATGAAAGTTGCTAATTATGAACGAAAACAAGGAATAGTGTATAAGATTTCGGTAATCATTAGTATTTCCAGAAGAATTACCAAGGTTACCACCAAATAGGGAGGTAGAGTTTAGGATTCATCTAATTCCAGGAACTACGCCGATAGCCAAGGCACCTTATCGGTTAGCACCCACAGAAATGTTAGAACTGAAAAAGCAATTAGATGAATTACTAAATAAAGGTTTCATACAACCTAGTTCATCTCCTTGGGGAGCACCAGTATTATTTGTTAAGAAAAAAGATGGTTCAATGAGAATGTGTATCGATTATAGAGAATTGAATAAGGTTACAATTAAGAATCGATACCCATTACCTAGGATTGATGATCTGTTTGATCAACTTCAGGGGGCTAGATATTTTTCTAAGATAGATTTACGCTCTGGATATCATCAATTGAAGGTACAAGAAGAAGACATACCTAAAACTGCTTTCAGAACTAGGTATGGTCATTATGAGTTTACAGTCATGCCCTTTGGGTTAACGAATGCACCTGCTGCATTCATGGACATGATGAATAGGATATGTAAACCATATTTGGATAAATTTGTAATTGTCTTCATAGACGATATACTTATTTATTCCAAAAGTCAGACAGAGCATTGTGAACACCTTCATGCACTCTCAACTTTGCTAAGAAAAGAAAAGCTTCATGCCAAATTCTCGAAGTGTGAATTTTGGTTGCAAGAAGTGCAATTCTTAGGACACATGGTGAATCACGAAGGTATTCACGTAGATCCTGCTAAGATAGAGGCAATTACCAAATGGAAGGTTCCACAAACAGCAATGGAAATTAGAAGTTTTATAGGTTTAGCTGGATATTATAGACGGTTTATTAAGGATTTTTCCAAGATAGCTGTTCCATTAACTAAGCTAACCTGTAAAGCGGTTAAGTTTGAATGGGGACCAAAGCAAGAAGAAGCCTTTAGAATATTAAAGCAGAAATTAACAATTGCACCAATCTTAGCCTTACCAGAAGGAACTGAAGATTTTGAAGTATATTGTGATGCTTCAAAACTAGGATATGGATGTGTGCTTATGCAACGCAAAAAGGTGATTGCATATGCTTCAAGGCAATTGAAAAAGCACGAAGAAAACTATACGACTCATGATTTAGAATTAGGAGCCGTAATTTTTGCCCTTAAGATTTGGAGACATTATCTTTACGGAAGTAAATTTACTGTCTACACAGATCACAAAAGTTTAAGATATATATTTGGGCAAAAAGAGTTAAACATGAGGCAAAGGAGATGGATGGAAATCCTAAGTGACTACGACTGTGATATTCAGTATCATGAAGGAAAGGCAAATGTAGTTGCAGATGCCTTAAGTCGTAAGTATAATGAGAAACAACGACGGGTTCGTGCTCTCAGATTAAATCTACAATTAGATTTAATGGAACAATTGAAGAATGTTCAAACTACAGCAATTAAGGATGATGCTGAAGGAATGAAAGGACGAATAAAGGATTTAGAACAAGGAGCAGATGGAATTTGGAGATTCCACAAAAGTAGAATTTGGGTACCTAAGCAAGGAGAATTAAGACCTAAGATTTTAGAAGAAGCTCATAAATCTAGGTATACTATGCACCCAGGAAACAATAAGATGTACCAAGATTTAAGAAAGAACTTTTGGTGGATTGGAATGAAAAAGGATATAGCACGATATGTTTCTAAATGTCTCACTTGTTCACAAGTTAAGGCAGAACATCAGAAACCCTCAGGTCTACTACAACAATTAGAAATGCCTGTATGGAAATGGGAACTTATAACAATGGATTTTGTTACTAAGTTACCCAAAACCAGAAAAGGTAATGATGCGATTTGGGTAATTGTGGATCGATTAACCAAATCAGCTCACTTTTTACCAATGAAAGAAACCTTTAGTATGGAAAGATTGGCAAAATTGTATGTAGATGAAGTTGTATCCTTACATGGAGTTCCACTCTCCATTGTTTCGGATAGGGATAGTCGTTTTACTTCTCATTTCTGGAAAAGTTTCCAGCAAGCTATGGGAACTCGAATAAATCTGAGCACTACATATCATCCACAAACAGACGGACAAAGTGAAAGGATAATCCAAACTCTAGAAGACATGCTCTGAGCATGTGTAATAGATTTTGGTGGAAATTGGGATGATCATTTACCATTAATTGAATTCTCCTATAACAATAGCTATCATTCAAGTATTGAAACTGCCCCATTTGAAGCACTGTATGGAAGAAAGTGCAGAACTCCAGTCTGTTGGGCAGAAATAGGAGAAAGTCAATTATCAGGTCCTGAATAGTGCAAGAGACGACTGATAAGATTACTCAAATCAAGGAAAGACCGAAGATGGCTCGTGATCGTCAAAAGAGTTATGCAGACAATAGATGCAAGCCGTTAGAATTCCAAGTGGGAGACAAAGTACTATTGAAAGTTTCTCCTTGGAAAGGAGTAGTTAGATTTGGAAAGAAAGGAAAGCTAAGTCCAAGGTACGTAGGACCATTTTCAGTGATCTAACGTATAGGACCAGTTGCTTATCGTTTACAACTACCAGAAGAATTATCTGGAGTACATGATGTATTTCATGTATCCAATCTCAAGAAATGCTTATCAGATGAATCACTGGTAGTACCTCTTCGAGATATAAAGGTAAACGAAAAGCTGAAATTTGTTGAGAAACCTCTTCAAATTGAGGATCAAAAGATCAAGTTTCTCAAACACAAACGACTAATTTTAGTCAAATTCAGATGGGATTCAAAGAGAGGAGCTGAATACACTTGGGAGCTGGAATCAGAAATGAAGCGAAAGTATCCTCACTTATTCCAGTAAATCTCGAGGACAAGATTTTTATTAAGGTGGGGAGAATGTAACAACTCTCATCAAAAGTTATATTTATTTAATCAAATTGTCCAATAGGAAACCCTAATTGAGAAACCCAAGTGATTCTGCATAATCCCTAAAATTTTCAAAACATTTGGAATTAGAACCAGGGCCCCTAAAAATCAAGGGGGGTAAACCCTAATTGACGATTATCTCTAAAATGCGTTGTCTAGATCTAAAATTCTCGAACTATCAACTCAGCAGGCCTATACTAGTGACAAGGCTACCCTAGGGTAGATTGACACCCCAGGCGAGTCGCGACAGGAACCATGACATCCTTCGCGACACGCGGGGGAATCCAATTTCACGTATAAATAGAACAGTCTGTTTCATGCAATTGAGTGTTTGTTCGACGTTCAATTTCAAATTGTACGCTGAGTTATAATCAAAACAGTCCCAAAACACACACTGATCACGAAGTGCTGCCACAATTCAGGGTAATAACTCGATCGCTGCTACGATTCAATGTCCGATCGATTAAACTATCCAATGGATGTTTAAGTGCTGCCCACATTAGGGTTTATGCTTTGTCATTCGTCGTTAAATCGATGGATGTTTAAGTATCGCACTTTGTCATTCGTTGTGAAGGTTTTAATCTCGTGAGTTATCATAAATGCTGTATTAAGTTACTAACCTAGTTTGTGTGCCTGATTATTTAAACTAGGTTATCAAGGCTAATCAGTAGAATAAGCTCTGTTAAATCTGCAATGTGAGTCATTCTCTTTTTATCAAATCTATTTACAAAAGCATGTTTATTTCAAAGTTATAATTACATGGATTAAGTCTTTCTAATCACCATATTACAGCCGGTATGTGGGGTTTTGTATACATTACTTGATAATCTTCACCATTGGACAACGAGTTAGCCAATGGGTGATATAACCATAGTCACAGAAACGAGTCGAGTGACAAATACCGAGGGTAGTTGGTTGATATCTGAAACATTGTAATTGCTCTTAATACTATAAATTATAACAAATGTGTCGTTTTAGTAAATAGAATGATTCACTCAGTATTTCCCGCTGACAAAACCTTTTTCAAACATGTTTCAGGTGATCTGTTGTGATCCAGAAAAAGTGCCGTGAAGCACTATCAGCTTAAGGAAGTGGCGCAGTATAAAATAATGAAACATGTTTTGTAAAATAAAAGATTTCTTCGTGAAATCTCAATATTGTAAATTACCGGGTTTTATCCCGAATTGTGAAATAAAATAATCGGGAAATATTTCAGTTTTAAAAAGATCCTGAAGAAACTTCCGCTGTTAATTAAATACCACGGGATTTCTGTCCCGCAGCTCCTAAAATGGGTCAAACCGGGTCGGGGGCCGTGACACTAGATCAATCGGACAGGGTATCAGTGATCCGGGGTTACAACACTTAAAACGGGGCAGGGCTTTGGATTATAATTGGCTTAATATTTAAAAAGAAAATATGAAAAGAAGATAGAGGAGGGCGACAGAATAAGAGTATGGTGAACAATTTTGTGAGGGTAGGTTTTGCTATTTATAATGCCATCCTTGCTTGAAGTTAATGCTATTTTGGCCACCTACACACTTACATTAATTATTTTGTTTGGATCTCACACACACGCACAGTGCACTTGGTTTCAAATGTAGTTTGTTGATTTATTATTTTATTATATATTTATTGTACTATGCACACACATGTATCAATTTGTGCACCACACGTAGCACGCACATTCACTATTTTAGTTTTGTTTAATTTATTATTATTATTATTATTATTATTATTATTATTATTATAATTATAATTAATTTAGCTGCTTTATTTAATTGGTGCTTATAACTTCTAAAATATAACGTTTCATAAAGCAATGAATATGTCATTAGAATGAGAATATTGGTATCTACATTTTGAACCAAGTTTCATTAAATACGGAGTAAGGTTAATTATAACGTATTTTTATTATTATAATTATTAAACGGTTCCTATGTTTGCTAAAAATACCTTATATTTCTATTGGTCAACTTACCCATGACCTACTAGTGTAATAACTTTATTTTAAATTTAGAAATTTTGGGAATGTTACAATATGAATGCCAAATCCATAATTCATTCGAAGAAACCGCTTCTAGTATGATGGTTGGTCTTTTGATGTCACCCCTAACATACGCCCCTCGCAACTCTCTTGGAAAAATTTTCCACTCGATATGTGTACAATTGATGCTACCGAGCATCCATGGAAAATGCCATCTAGCCTCATGTGCGGCGTAAATATGTGAGATGTCATGTCTCGTCGGTTTACGTAAAATCTCTTTACCATTCAATTGTGACAACTGTCAAATTTGCATGCATCCGTACAATTAATTAACTATGATTAGTGCCTAATGACTATGCTGATTTACAATTTATGACTTGAATTGAGTTCTGATTTCTGCATCACATTTACATGTGCATCACATTTCTTGCTGTCACATCATTTTTATGTACAAACTTTAGTGACATAAACGATGCACAAAGCACAGGTAGCACAGTTAGCGGATAACTCAGAAAATGCTGACGATGTTCGGTACATAGACAGACAGTGTTTTGAGACCCAGTATGGGCCAGAGACAAGGTACTACACTAGTATGGTGTGTAGGGAAGTAAGGACCATAAAACTGCGCCACTAGGTGATAGTTTAAGTGCCGGAAAGTGCCTAAAACCCACATAAAGTGCACAATTCTGCATATTTCAGCAAAATTCAGCAATTTAATGAGCTAGTGGTAAGAACTTCATACACACCATTGTTCATCTTATACTTATGGTTAAAAGAAAATTCATGTTGATTATTATGAAGAACACTAGAGAATAAGAACATAATCTTTCACATAAAGCTTAAAACCATAAGAATACATATTGTTTAGTGTTGTTTTACTACTTGATGATTGATTGTTTGTGTTTATGATGTTAGACATCATATGAAACCTACTAGATTGTGATTAAACACATGATCTTGTAAGTTAAAGTGATGATCTTGTGAAAGACCAAGATGATCATACTTTATGAAGACATGAACTTGAATAATAAAATTTGTTTTCATATGTGATGATGATTTAAACACAATACAAGTCTGGTAAATGGATGACTTCAAGAAATACTTTCTCAAGAAACTAAAGTTATATACAAGATTTACATAATCATGGATTGTTCAAAGCACGTAAATAGTTTTGGGATGAAATTTACCAAGACTTGTGACATGCATTTCATGCGATCATTTTTTGATTCATTTAATCACATAAGCGGGGGTCAAATAAATATCCTCAGTTTTGTAACATAACAACCAAACAATCATGCATAATTACATGAGATAACGAAGTTACCTATTCCTAATAACTACACCCATTGAATAGAAAAAGACGCATTACAACAAGTTTGTGAACATGGAGGTTATTTTGATATCCACAGACTATAACAGTTAATTTGATATTGGCCCCCCTTCCACCTGAAACCGTAACACATAGATCCGCAATGTATTTATTCTTATTCGTGATAACTTAATTTCCTGCACCATTTTCTTTTCTGGGTTTTGGCCGGTTTAGGACATATTTAGGAGCTGTCAACATAAACAAGTAATACCTTTCTCACCATCTGAGATAGTTGGATACCGAGACAAATTTAGCTTTCACCATAGTTATTAAAGGCGCGAGGCGCACTCATGCACATCCTTAGAATTACTAACAAGTGTTGTGTTTTCTGTTGCATCGTGAATTTGGTTTTGTTTATGGCTCAAAACCAAACCCCCCCCCCCGTACATAGCCCTAAACTCACCAACCTAAGTGATATGTTTCCCGCCGCATCGCGCGGGTAAAAAGGCTAGTATATATATATATATATGAGTAACTTGAGAATTTTTAGGAGAGTTGTTATAGTGGGTTTGATAGGTTAGGGCACATCTTTGCAAGCTCATGAGAATGTTTCGTGTAAGCTTCATGCCACACCCCAACTGATGGCGGAAACATCGGAGTGAGACGAACACATGATTGTTCATAGCATCATAACACTAATTGTGACAATATATGATTAATCAAAATTTCATAAATACTAATTGTCATACATCATTCAACAAAGCAAGACTTGATCATATTGTAGCAACAAGAAACATAAAGCATAAATAATTGTTTATAATTTAGGTGTGTATCTAGTCCACCCTAAACCTGTTTCCTTCGCCCATCTCCTATCAACCTGCAACATGTATTAAAATATGATCAACAAATATATTGGTGAGTATACAAGTTTGAATACATAGCATAATATGAAAATGTTTTAACTGTACTTCTATCCAGCATGATAAATGTATACAAGTTACTAACATGCTGTACGGGTGTAAGCTATATGTCAAAACAGAGTTTAACGTAATCGTGTTTACCCATCATCATCGAAAAGAAGGGGGTGTAATGTGTTTTACTTAACAACACCACAAGTATACGGGCGACGTTAATCCTATTGCGCTATAATTGTTAAGGCAGGCTTGCAAAGTTAATGAGCACATAGGCACAATGTAAACATAGCATATAAGTTTAACAAGTATAACAAATTTTATGTTTAATGGTGGATAGAGTGTGATTGATAAACATGTTTAATAGTGTTGCATGTTTTTCTATAAGTGTACATGTTGCACCCAAAGTGATTAAAATAAAAAATGGATCGAGTATACTCACAGTTTTGCGTAGAGTTCCACTAAAACCGAGAGCGGGTTGTTGAAGGTTGGAACACCGAATTCACCCTGAAATGGGTAAACAGAGGTGTAAATATCTTGTGTGAAAGTGGTTAGGATCAGATTGTAAAATACGAGAAAAGTACGGAACATCATGAGTAACAGAACCTTTCAAACGAAAGGGCCTTTCGTGCGAAAGGGCAATGGCCTTTCGTGCGAAAGGGCAATGCCCTTTCGTGCGAATGGGTGTTTCCTTACGGGCGACTGGTCTATTTTTAAATGCGTAAAACTTGATTGTAAACTGATTTGAACATAAATAGTAGAGTAGTTGTTAAACCAATTGAAAACAAAAAGTAAAATGGCCAAACAGCCAAGTAAGGACAACCCAGTTGTGCCAACACGACATTGAAAGAGTAAACTAAGTGTCGAAGGCTGGACAGGGTTAATTTACTTTGTGACCATCAAACTATTTGGGGGTTCATCATTGATGAACTGATATAAAACAGAAGTGAAATCGAAAACTAAACAATTGACAACAGTCCCTTTCGTGCGAAAGGGTACACCCTATCGCGCGAAAGGAATCTCCTTTCGGGCGACTGGTGATTGTTACGACGAAAACAAATGTTAGATATGTCCGAAACAGATCAATACTTGGTGGAAATTAACCCTAATGCAAACCTTTAACAATGAAATGAGTTGAGGGTCTGATGGATTCTAAATTCCATCAAGATCGTATAGAAATTAGGACGAAATACATGAATAAGTTGTAAGATGTTTAAAGTTTATAGATCTTGATCTTGAATCTCATATGGTGATGCTCCAACAGTAGTTTGCCCAAGCAAACTAGTGGATACCATCCCTGAGATGGGTTAAATCATGAAATTTTGCAATAAAAGTTTAGGTATTAGAATCAAAATGCATGAAATATGTTAAAGAAATAAAAGAGATGAAAGAAAACATACAAAAATGCTTCTGATTGTAGAGAGGGAGTTCAGAGCATTCTAGAGAGTGTAAGGTGAAATGAGAGTAAAAAAGTGGAGTAGTACACCTATTTATAGGTGTAGGGTGGAATTAGGGCAACAGACGAGTTCGGATGAGAGGGGATTGTGGGGCGACAGGCCTAGTCGCTCGAGAGGGGTCCTCTCGTGCGAAAGGGTGTTTCCCTTTCTTTCGAGATTTAAGTTCGATTATGTTATGTGTTTTAACTGGTTTTTACATGTAACGGTCATAAATGGGTAATGTGTATTGTGCAATTATGAAACATGTATAATTGTGTTTAAAATGTCGACTGTGAGTATAAATATGCAAACATGTCTAACATAAATAACATGAATATGAATAAAATACTTGCGTTTTCATTATGATCAGTTGTCTCGGATTATAAAATGAAACGAGAGAGAATACGACATGAGTACAAGTGTCTAAAAATATAATGTACAACAATACTTGATAAATCGGGAAAGTACAAATGTGTGAAGCATTACAGTCTCCCCTACTTTAGGAGATTTCATCCTCGAAATCTATTCAAGAGGAAGGCTGAACGAAGAGATGTGGATGCTTGGTCTTCATCTTGCTCTCAAGTTCCCAAGTGAATTCGGCACCACGTTTTCCTTCCCATCGAACCTTGACTATGGGAATTCTACTGCGCCGTAGTTTTTTGGTTCATCGAATCCATGATTTCGACTGTTTTTTTTTTCCACAAAGTGAAGAGTCTTATTGATTTACAAGTCATCGATAGGAACTTGAAGTCCTTCTTCAGCTAAACACTTCTTGAGATTTGAGACATGGAACGTTGGATGAACGTTGCTAAGTTCCTGAGGTAAGTCGAGTCGATATGCTACCTTGCCAATCCTCTCGAGTATCTTGAAAGGACCAACAAAGCATGGAGCAAGCTTTCCTTTTTTACCAAAATGAATAACTTCTTTCTAAAGAGAGACCTTGAGGAGTACTTGATCTCCCACATTGAATTCAAATGGCTTGCGTCTTCTATCTGCGAAGCTCTTTTGTCTGCTTCTAGCCTTGAGAAGGTTGTCTCGGATTTGAAGGATCTTATCCGTCGTTTCTTCGATAAGCTCAGGACCAGTACTTTGAGCGCCACCAATTTCGTGCCAACAAATAGGAGATCGGCACTTGCGACTATATAATGCTTCAAAAGGAGCCATTTGAATACTGGAGTGGTAGCTGTTGTTGTAAGAGAACTCGATCAAAGGTAAATGTACATCCCAATTACCACCAAAGTCGATAACACAAGAGGGAAACATGTCCTCTAGGGTTTGGATAGTACGTTCAGTCTGTCCCTCCGTTTGAGGATGAAAAGCCGTACTGAGATTCAAGTGAGTACCCATAGCGGTTTGAAATGTTTGCCAAAGGCGAGAAGTGAAACGACCATCGCGGTCAGAAATGATGTCAATGGGTATGCCACGATGATGTATGACTTCATCCGTGTAGATTCTAGCTAGTTTCTCAACTTTGAAATCCTCACAAATGGGGAGGAAGTGAGTGGATTTGGTCAGAACGTCAATCATCACCCAAATCCTATCGTGACCAGAAGGAGTACGAGGAATTTTGGTTATGAAGTCCATAGCAAAGCTATCCCACTTCCAAACTAGGATTTCTAGTTGTTCAAGTAAACCAGAAGGACGCTGATGTTCGGCCTTGACTTTCGAGCAAGTGAGGCATTTTGAAACAAAGGTGGCAATGTCTTTCTTCATACCAGGCCACCAATAGAACGTACGAAGATCGTGGTACATCTTATCAGCACCAGGATGAATAGAATATCGCGATTTGTGCGCCTCCTTCATTATGAGTTCACAAAGTTCGCCACAATTTGGCACCAAAACGCGATCGAGGTAGTATTGGATTCCATCAGATTTCGTCATGAGTTGGTTTTCAGCACCACACTTCGTCTCGTTATACATGTTTGCTTCGTTAAAAGACGCAAACTGAGCTTCACGAATGCGAGTATGAAGATCGCTGATGATTTAAGAACAACGGATGCTGCTAACGTGAGATTTGCGACTAAGTGCGTCGGCAACAACATTAGCTTTGGGGTGGTAACGAACATCGTAGTCATAGTCGTTAAGCAATTCTACCCAATAACGTTGACGTATGTTTAGCTCTTTTTGGTTAAAGATATGTTATAGGCTCTTATGGTCGGTGAAGACCACACATTTGGTACTATATAGGTAGTGTCACCAAATCTTTAATGCAAAAACAACTGTGCCAAGTTCGATCTCGTGAGTAGTATAATTCTTCTCATGTATTTTCAGCTGCCTCGATGCATACGCAATAACCTTGTCTCATTGCTTGAGAACGCAACCAAGACCTCGGTTTGATGAATCGCAATATACAACGAAGTCATCGTTTCCATCAGGAAGGGCGAGAACAGGAGCATTGCAAAGCAAGTCCTTAAGCATTTGAAAAGATTCCTCTTGTTCAGGACCCCAAACAAAAGTTTCTCTTTCTAAGTCAACAACGTGAGGGGAACGACGATTTTCGAAAAATTTGAGATGAATCGACGGTAGTAACCCGCAAATCCTAGAAAAGAACGGATTTCAGACGGAGATTTAGGCGCGATCCAATTCTTCACTGCTTCGATCTTCGAGTGGTCTACATGAATTCCTTTTTCACTCATGACGTGTCCAAGGAATTGAACTTTTTTGATTGAAAACTCACACTTGGAAAACTTTGCGTATAGACGTTCGCCACGTAGGATTTCAAGAATCAAGTACAAATGAAGTTCGTGCTCGGCTTGAGTTTTCGAATAAATGAGGATGTTGTCGATGAACACGTTCACGAAACAGTCTAAATAGGGTTTACACACGCGGTTCATTAGATCCATGAAGACTGTAGGTGCATTGGTCAAGCTAAAGGGCATAACCACAAACTCGTAGTGACCATATCGAGTGTGAAATGCGGTTTTAGGGATGTCTTCTTTGAGAACACGAACTTGATGATAGCCTGAATGAAGATCAATCTTAGAAAAGTACGTTGCGCCTTGGAGTTGGTCAAAAAGATCATCAATGCGAGGAAGAGGGTAACGGTTCTTGACAGTGAGTTTGTTAAGCTCACGATAATAGATACATATATGGAATGAACCATCCTTCTTCTTAACGAAAAACACCAGCGTGCCCCAAGGAAAAGTACTTGGGCCTATGAAACCTTTATCAAGCAACTCTTGATGTTGACCTGACAACTCTTACATTTTAGAAGGCGCAAGACGATAGGGAGCTTTAGCAACAGGAGTTAAACCAGGAATGAGCACAATGAGAAAATCAACAGATCGTGATGGAGGAGGACCAGGCAGATCTTCAGGAAAGGCGTTAGGGAAATCACGCACCACTGGAACATCACTTATGCTCTTTCCCTTGCCCTTTTCTTCCACCACGTGGGCTAAAAAGGCAAAGTATTGTTTATGTAAGTACTTGTTCGCTTGTGTGCATGACATAAGCTTCAGTCCCTTTGAAGGTCTATCTCCATAAACGTGTAAGGTATCTCCAGAAGAAGAGGTAATCGGACGTATTTCTCATGACAAGAAATTTCAGCATGGTTCTTACGAAGCCAATCCATGCCTACTATGATATCGAAGCTACCCAATTGAATAGGTATAAGATCGATAGGGAAACCATGATCATTGAGAGTGAGAAAACAATCGTGAAGAACAGTGTCAACTATGATGGATTTGCCATTGGCAACTTTGATTGTAAATGACTTTAGGAGTTTAGAGCGCGTACAGTTTAACATAGATTCGCATTCAATGTACCATTCATGACTTCATTGTCATTCTGAGCTTAATTTGCATTAATGTTGAAAGCTCAACCTTGTGGTGCTTATTGCTGTTGTTGCTCTTGATTAAGCTGAGGACACTGAGGGCGAAGATGAATAGTGTCTCCACATTTATAGCATGCACGAACATTGTTGGCTGGCTTTAGGTTTTGAGGAGCTGGTTGAACTTGGTTGCCTTGTGGTGTGGGACCACTACGGCAATAAGCGGCTGTATGCCCAAACCGATTGCACGTAGTGCAATGGCGGCAAGTGTTGTTTGATGGGTATGGTAGTGACAAGTATTACAATTGGGATGCATCCCAATGTAAGGCTTCTATGTAGTTTCAGGTGAGGAAGTAGCAGGGACAATCACGTTGCAGCTTTGGTTTTGAAACTTTCGTTTCTTGCCTTTGCTGCCACTCGACTGGGCTTTGGTTTCAGTGTTAATTTGGTTAACTGACTTGGTAGAGGTGGGTGTTGCGGTTTGTTTATCTCTGATGCAGTTGTTATTCAGGCTGGCTGCGAGGCGATAAACTGCCTCGATGGTGTCAGGTTGTGTGGCTTCGATAGTATCACGCATAGCAGGGGTAAGCCTTGGAGGTACTTCCTGATAGTACGCTCAGGAGTATAAACAAGGTGGGGTACAATAAAGCTCAATTGTTTAAATCGGGTGGTATAGCCAAGGTTGTCGTCACCAATCTGTTTAAGGGTCCAAAATTCTTCTTCGAGCTTCTGCTACTCGTGTGGAGGGCAGAACTCGGTCATCATCATTTCCTTAACATCATACCAAGGAAGAGCATAGGCTTCCTCATTGGAATGAATGTTGCGCTCATTCGTCCACAAATCTAGGGCTCTAGCATGAAAGACACCAGTAGCAAAAACTATAGGTCTTGAGGTTTTTAGGGCATTCACTATTAATGAATTTAACCTCGATGCTGTCAAACCACTCAAGCATCATTATCACACCATCGTTTCTAGTGAAAGCTTTTAGGTTACAGGCTGAGAAGTGTTTGAAGTTGAAGGAAACATGATAAGGTTGCTCAATCTTAGAGTCGACTGAGGAGTTAGGTGTGGTGTTGGCTGTAACTTCGCTAACAATATCGGGAATCACACGAGCCATCCGAGTAGCCATGAACGCTAGCATCTTCTTCTTGGAACTAGTCTTGGACCTCTTGGTGGAGTTGGAAACATGGCTGGTGTAACACCTCATAAAATCACGTCCAATGATGTGTTGACACGTGTACTAAACCCTAATAAAGTCAAACATTGACTATGAGGGACTAATTTTGCGAAAAATCAAAAAAACTTTGAATGCGAAAGGACTAAAAGTGTTAACATGCTTAAACTAAGCTTCTGAATAACAATACTCGGTATTCATAATAAGAATTAAGCCACTCGTTGGTCGAGAGGAGCCATTTGCATAATTATTTGAAAGTTTGCGCGTCGAAGGGTCAAAAGCGTCAACATGTTAAATTCTTACCTCTGAGTGACCGTTTAACAAACCGATAGCTTCATGATGTGTGATTATACTCTCGCGAATACCCAATATTGGCCATCTAAGGCTTTTATGCCTATAAGTGACGTTACGCGTAACTTTGCAAGTTAAAGGGGTTAAAAGCGTCAATATGTTTAATTATACTTCTGAATGATCTTTTGACGAACCATGGGTATTATGAAGTGCAATTATACTCTTGAGAATGCTTAATATGGATTGCACAAGGCTTTGATGCTATTAAACGATAATACGCGCAAGTTTGCGCGTTAGTGGGACCAAAAGCGTCAACTTCTAAAACTATACCTTTGAGAGGTCATTTAAGCGAACTGGAGCATCGTGTTATTCAATCATACTCTCGGGAATACCTAACATGGGTTACATAAGGCTTGGATATCGTTAAACGATACTACGCATATTTATGTGCGTTAGAAGGACTAGAAATGACAACGCACGAAACTACACCTTGAGAGGTCGTTTAAAACGAAATGGGAACTTTATGATACTCGGTCGTACTCCCGAGTATACCTAATATGGGCCACAAAGGGTTACCATGACTTATACTAAACTTTCTAGTGAGATTCATAAACTTTGGTGCCTAAAGTGTAAATTCTTTAAAAATTGCATATGTGACCAATGTTGTAAGATCTGAAACATGGTCGGGCTGGTTGGGCCGAGTAGCAGGCTGCAAATCATTAAGGGTGCTTCTCTCACAGACCATTTAGAGAACAACAGCAACTATATTCTCTTATTTGTACGTAAAAGACTTCAGGGACCAAATGCAGCAAACTGCCAAACTTGTGGCTGGGCCGGACATCTTGGTGGGTCGCGAAGCCCCTTTGGGCTGCCTACGCGGGCCGCGACTTAACAGCAGCGACAACAACTTGTTTTCTGTGTTGTTTTTTTTTCTTTGAACCCAAAACCATTTTTATCAAATCTAGGGACTTGTCTACTGTTTTTAAAAACCAGATTACACCTGGGATGATCCTAGTAAACCTCTAAACACTTGGCAAGATCTTGGAGGATCATGAAAACTATTTAAGGGCCTTGAATTCTCACTTGATCACTTGCACTTTCATATCATTCTTCTTCTCTATCAATCTCTGGAAGTTCCTGACTTCTTGGGAGCATCCTATTGAGTCCTATTATTCCTAAGGATCACTTGTAAGTGTTCCTTTCAGTTTCATTTTCGTTTATAGGCTTTTAAAGCAAAAAGTCAAACGCTTACGATAAACGCTTTGACTTTTAGTAAGACCATAAATGGTCGAGCCATTGTTTGCAACGAACATGGCTACGTGATCGTAATTAGGTAGGTGTTAAACCCTCAAAAGGGCACCTCCTAAGAATCACGTTTGCTTGGTCAATTCACGAGTCAACGTAATATTGTTTTAAAAAGTCAACGGGTCAGTTTTTGAAATAATTGCGATATGAGTTTAGAAATGTTCTAAAATACGTTTTATCACTTAAACAACTTGGTAATAATTATTAGAACATGTGTAAACATGTTCGGCTCGTCAATTCCCGTTTTAAGGTCGGTTCGCAACCGAAAGTCACTAAGTTTGACTTCTGCGTTGACTTTCGATTATGAACCGAATTAGATTAGTTTGCTATAGATTTTAGGTTCTGTTATGATCGTAATTTAATGTAGCATAACCCTATAAGGTTATATTACACGGTCATACTTGAAATCTGAGTTATTTGCTTATTTCCGTTATTATGCTTAATTTTGACTATTATGCCCTTATAGCTTAAAAATGAGATTTTTAATATGTGGTCATAGAAATATCTTTGTTACTGATATATAATCATGTCAAATAAATTTGACATCAGTTTCTAGTCTCAAACTAAAGTTATGCAAGATATCGTAAAATAAAACTTTTTATTAATTAAATTACGCTTTTGTGCATAAATCTTGTTTAAACCCAAATTTTGGCACCAAACTCATTACCTACTGTTATGATATTATTTTTAGGAATTTTTGGAATGCTGGGTCAGATAATAAACTGACCATATCATTGAGTTCTCGTATAATTCGATAAATGACGATAATACCCTTTGTGTTAATAAAATGAGATTAACATATGATTAACATGCCAAACCTTTTCCTACTGACGTCATATGTTAAATAGAATATTTTAAACATTTAAGGCTGATCAAAATCTCAGAATTTCATAGACATCTCAAATATCGTCAATTATCGACTTTTACGATAATTAGGTGCATGGTATGGTTTAAAACCATATTTAACACCTAAGACTTGTTACCTACTGATTTTATAAATAAATTTTAATACTTTAACAGTAAGTATAAGTCTTGAACTCAGACTTCCAATTTTGTCCTTTAAAACATATGTGAAATGACCAAAATGCCCCTACGGTGCATAGTTTGACCATAAATGGTAAACCTCACATAGGTATGATATCTCACTGATGTAACATGATAAAATAAATATTTTTACTGAATTTTTTAGACCAGAACCACAATTTACTATCAAACCTCTTTTATAAATTTTAAAATGACCAAAATACCCTTACGGGACTTAAATTGGTTTTAAATACTTTTGGGGCATAATTGTTGATATTCTACTGATATCATAACATGTCGAAAGCATAATAACTTTTGGAACTTGTACATGACACATCCGGTTACCCGTTATGCATATATGCGTTCGGTACGGTTTATGTAACTGGTTTGCATAAATTAGCCGAAACGGGTCAAACCTTATCACTTTTACTTCAAAATCCAGAATGTATTTAGTTTACCCATATTATACAAGTCTTCATACTTGTTGGGTCTAAATTACATTCCATTCCAGTCATCGCTTAATCTAGCGTATCGTAATGTTTTCATATTTAAAAACTTGCCGATCTAGGTCCATGACCAAATTAAGACCCGTTAGAATTCTAAATTGGTTATTTATACCATCTTTCCAGACTAGAGCCTTTCGGCAAATTGTACCTACGCTTACTTAATTGAATATGGCTGAGTTGTTATAAATCTTGCAATTTAAGACAGGAGCTAGCTCAGGTAAATACTTTTAACTTATTTTCCCTTATACGGGCTTGGGATACGGTAAAATATTACCGCTTGGTCGGGTGTAGAAACCTTTTAATCGAATATGGTTAAATTTCATAATCCCACTTTAATCAGTGTTGCTTGATAACAAATACCATTGGGGGTTAACGACCGTGTCCTGGATATCCTTGGCTCATTTAAAAAGCGTAAATGGCCACGACTTAAGCACGAGGTGTAGGCATACACCTGTCAGTTGCGTATGTAAAAGATATACTCATTTGCTGGGATGACCCACCGTGAGTTTATATTTGTGGTGTGTCGATTAATCTTGTTCGGTTAATTTATACCGGCCCTAAATGTTGGACAAACATGTAAATCTGATACAAGATTGTTATTAATATAATTGACCCAAGTTATAAAATATTTGTGCCTTGTGCATTTAAATCAATTTTCATAAATGTTTTCAAATGTGTCGGTTAATTGTATTTACCAGTGAAAACTGACGTATTTTCAAAAGTTTAAGTGACAGGCACAAATACGTAAATAGGCTAGAAGCTACTCAGGATTGTTAGACGAGGAACTTGCAACTCCTTCGCATAAGCCATTAGTTTGATAAACTTCTTTTGTTATAATGATCCGCCTGTGGATTATGACAAGCTCGTCTGTACTTAATACTTTTATATTTTCATACATTTGGGTTTGTAATAATATTCTATATTCCAAGACTTCCGCTGTGGTATTATGTGTATGTTTGACCATGACGATACCAATCTTACGTCACGATACTCCCCACTAGGCCCACCAGGCTGAGCTGTAAATATCGGGGTTGACAAGTTGGTATCAGAGCCAACGTTTGAGTGAATTAAACACTAGCCTTTAGTGTTTAATCTCAAATGACACAGTAGCATATTCCTTAGACTTTCTGAGTCTAGACTTAACATAGGGATGCTCTCATCCCTATTAAGTAAACATTGTTTTCGATTTTATGTATTTTGAATATGTCGCCGGGCAAAGAAGCCGTTGATGGAAATTCTCCACATCCGAAGCCTAGAAATGCCAAGCTTCGTACCACGACTAGGATAAGTGTGCAACCAGTTGGAGGAAAGACCTTTATGGACCTATTCCCAAAATCCAAACCTATTTAAACTCTTAACCAGACTTCGGAATCCATACCAGAAGGTCCCCGAGGCTCCCATACTGAAGATAATGCAAGTGGATGCTATTAATCCCTATTTTCTATCTCCAAGTTTTGAAATTCCAAACTTGGACTATGCTTATTAAACTACAAATTCGTGATCCAATTTAAAACTTTCAAATCATAAATCCTTGGATCCTACTCCTAGCAACAAATCCTAAACTGGAATGCTTATTTAATTCACTAAAATCTTCAGTGTCGCTATACCATACGGAAAAAAAGAAGAGAAACAATCGGAATGAAGCAAGGAAGGCATTAGAGAATCGATCTTTCATTATATTTCGTTTTTCCTCTAAACCCTTGTATGGGCATTTAATTATTATAGTCCCTCCGTGGACATTATATTTCAATATAGTCCTTTCGAGGACATTATATTTCAATAAAGTCCCTTTGAGGACATTATGTTTCAAAATAGTCTCTTCGTGAGCATTGTATTACAATATAGTCCATTCATGGACGTTATACTTTCATATAGTCCATTCATGGACATCATACTCTGATATAGTCCTTTATGGACATTTTATTTTATTAAAATCCCTTTGGGGATATACTATTTCGAAATAGTCCCTTGAGGACATGAGATTTCACTATAATTCCTTAGCGGACACGAAATTTCATTATAGTCACTTGTAAACATGACATTTCATTATAGTCCCTTCGTGGGCAAACTGTTTCAATATAGTCCCTATACGGACTTATAATATTTTAATAGTCCCCAAACGGACTTATAATTTTCTTTTAGTCCTCTGTGAACAAATAAGATACTAAAAGTCCTGATTAAGGCACTATTATAAATTTCCTAATAATTTATGGGAAGCTTTGAAAATTTTATATAGGTATTTGATGTGCTAAAAGTGGTTTAACTAAATTAACTAAATTAAACCCTAAACTAGTCTCTCTAAGTTTTAAATTTATAAAACAAAGACTCTCTAAAACCTAAACCACACAACTGGCAAGTGTACCGATCGATGCAGTCCGAGTATCGAACCCAAGAGACTCTACTAAATTACGCTAATGACTCTATCTAGACTAAGACTGACACGACTTAAACTATTTGTTTATTAATTTGGGGGGGGGGGGGGGGGCTTCTAAAAATCCTAAGAATGCAAATAACGAATAACTAGATTAGCAAAATAACTAACACGAACTCGAACGAAGACTTTGACCAGAGATGATGAAGACTACCTAGGCTAGACGCAAGCTAAACTCGGAATGGATTTCTATTCGATAGTTTTGTGGTATGGAACCGGGATCTTTGGATACTAAACCTATTAAGACACCACTAAGCCCCTCAAACACTCTCAAGGCGATTCTTGTGGCACTACCTAGGCTGTTACGCTTTATCGGTTTTCTAGATTTCCTCACAGTCCTCTAGTTTCTTGAAAGTGCCTAAATAAGACAATCTACCTCACAGCGCGAAAGTCTAAGGCAACTATGGATTTTAATCTTGGTTTAATAGACAAGAGAATGTTTAAGGACTAGACCGATTTCTTAGACCTAGCTATAAACCAAACCGAGACCTATTAATAACCTCGAGCCTCACAGCGACAAGATTAGCAGAACACTTGATTTTATTAAATTACCGAATATTACTTCTAAGGTTACTTCACGTGATTTCCACCCTAAAGGATTAATGACTTATTATGTGATATAGACACTCACCTAAATCAAGAACCCTAGTACAACCCTATTATGTGATAAAGACCGTCACCAAGGATTATACGAAGCAATAAACAACGATGAAACAAATATCAAGCATGCATATACACCAAGTTAAAATTCCATAGCCTACAATACAAGAAAAATCCATAAACCACGCCAAAAACCGAATAAAAATCCAAACTTTATTTAAACCATATATTGTCACAACATTGTTTAAATATTAGTTTAAAAGGCCCAAAACACATCATTCACTTAATTCTACTGGGCTGAGAGTCTTTATGGCAGCCCATTGTATTTTCTCAATAATGTCCTCCCCAAGATATAATTGAATAGCAGCACTTTATCCAACCATAAAAAAAAATATGGAAACTCCTTTTTATGCGAACTGCCTGCGCCTCCTCTTATTTCTTTCGTGAAACCCCTTTAAAATATATATATTCGTTTCAATTTCAATGTTCTATCAATTGATTCCCAAAAAGCCCAACTCACGTAAACACTTGGCTGGACTTGTACACTTTTCAAAGCCCATGTGACAGACTTTAATTCGGTCAACACTCCATCCATTTACATTATTAATATATATATATATATATATATATATATATATATATATATATATATATATATATATATATATATTGACTCTTGAATTTTATAATATAGAGATAACTGGCCTCGACCCAATCACGGAAAATATCGGCAATTTTAATTCAGTCACTGGCGCCCCACTCTACTCAACTGGCTGGTTATTTCTTTATTACTCATTTTCGCCTCATTTGCACCAGTACCTGCCAAAACACAAAATAATATAATATAATACTAAAAACTAAAAAGAATAAATAAAAACTAAACAAAAACTATACAATTTACACGGGACAAATATGTTTATTTTACCCTACATCAAATATCCCCACACTTAACCTTTTTTCGTCCTCGAAAAAGAATTATGCATAACGGAATCATAGTCAAGATAATCATTCGGGAACAAAAGCATTGTTACTTATTAAAATCGAAACTTGTGTTAGCCGCGATTGCAAGTATACTTGTCCTCTTAAACCCAAACCCGGTTCCAAGCCCTTATCATGCAAGTTTAGTTCAAGTGCGGTCAATCTACCTAGGGTCTCACGCTAAGAATTTCAAGTCCACCTAATCCCCCTTCAAGCTTATAGGACCAAAGGAACAACCACTGGGTTATTTCCTAACCGCCTTATACCAAGATCAAGAGAGTTTAGAATCAAATCTATTCTTATTTTTTTTTCTCATCATTTTTTTTCTTTTCATCACTTTTTCATTTTTTTTTTCCGATCGTAGACGTTGCTTTCCCTAACCTAGAGGCATTCCGGCTGTAGAGTCGCTATCCCCAACTCGGATTACTTAGGCTTCGGTACTTTTTATTTTCTTTTGCAATGTCTATTTCACACACCCTAGCGGTAATCCGGCTGTAGAGTCGCTATCCTCAACCCAGACTACATAGAAATGGCTACTTTCATTTAGTTTCTAGCTCGTTTATTATTATTTTTTTTCATTTTTCCACGAGATAATGACCAAAAACTCTAACAATCTTAGCTTATAACGACATCCCTTATACTATTATTGGCGGTTTCAATTTCCCCACTTTCCCTAGATGAGAACCCACTAGTAGACCGACAATTAGGTATATTAAGATCAAAGGAACCTAGAACCGAATCAGGTCTACCCGCGCATCCCAAATAGACACAAGCTCAATTAAATTATCTCATATTATTATTATTTGAACCCGAACAAAAACCCGACTTTTCTATCATTTTCCGTTTTATTTTTGCAAACTTCTTATTTCAAAAGACATTTTCTAATTTTTTTAATTTTTTTTTTGAATTTTTAATTTTTTTGAATTTTTATATTTTATGACTCACGGCTCTACTAACTAGACACTAAACGATAGTTCCCATCCCCACACTTAAACTTTACATTGCCCTCAATGTAAGATGGAAACGGACTCAAAGAAACTAAAAATAAATAAGAAATAAAAGACCAAGGGCAAATCGGAAAGGACTTAGCTGGTTTAATTCGTGCGTAAGCTCCAAAATCTCGTCCAATCCAGCTCGATCGTATAGCATTTCGTTCGCGATCGGCTTTGACTCTGACTGGTACACTTGGAAAAAGCCTGAAATTTGATAAGTAGCTCCAAAATCACCCGAATGGAGATTGAGTACGGGTGGTACATATTCAAACCTGCATAAACAAAACAAGCAAAAACCAAAGCAGTACCGACTCTAAAAAAAACGACTCAAAAAACAACTAATTTAGACTCATGGTACAAAATAAACGACTCAACGCCACAAACTACCGAATATATATAAAATTACAAAACTCTACAAAACCTCCCCACACTTGAATTTAATCAGGAGGCTTCTCTTTGATTTGGACCCTATCTAACCCGTTTAATTCCACCCGGTCCTCAAAAATATTTAAAAATTTAATGGTGGAATTATAAAAGATTTTAAAATTTTCAAACGGGTTTGACCACCAGAATTTAAACTTACTTGACATTAACCGAATGCGTGGCATGAAATGATAAGAGCGGTCGTGGTTGTCCTTCAATTGCTCCATCTTCTGTTTCGCCCCTCTTCAGACCTGGAACCATATCCGGTTTCCAGGTTCTTTCTTTCTTGCCCTCTCCCATGGCCTTGAATCTTCAGTTACCCCTACCACGGGCCAGCTGTGGTGCTCTTCCTCTTCCACCACCACTTCTTCTTGTTTGATGTCCGTCATTGGGCTTCCTTCAAGTAACGCTTCTAAGTAAGCAAGGTCTCCCTCCGGATCAAACTCCTTTACCTCTTCATCTGTCATTATGATGGGTTGCCGACAGATGAAGAGGTAAAGCAATGACAGATGTTGTCTATGACTCTCTGCCCAAAGGTGAAGAACTATGATCAAACCTTAAAATCCCTGATCAAATAAGATTACGGCTTATATATTAATGTCCTCTGTGACAGACCTTTTGTGCCATATCCTATATGTCCTTTGTGACAAGACCTTCGTGCCTTATGGCTATTAATGTCCTTCATGACAAGCATATGTACTACATTTATATGTCCTTCAAGATGAAATTATGTTTCATATTTTAAAAAGTCCTTGTGACGAGCCGCAGAGCTATACAAAATTGTCAATATGACAAGTACAATTTTAACTTTGATCCTTGTCTAAAAGGTAATGGACTCGGCCCAAACCCTAAATGCCATTGATGGTCCTCTAGTGACCTAGGCTAAATGTAATTGATATACATACAAATAACATTCATTAGGAATGTTCATAACCTATTAGCCTATATGGTTTAATGATACCATGGCTAGTGTATGTTAGGTCGTCAGGATGATGACTAGCTATTGATATGCAACTAAGCAATTGTTTAATTTGATGTTTAGTACCAAGCTTCGAGTATGGAAAAATCGGATCAGACAAACAACAGTCGCGATACTAATGATGCGACAAATGCTAATGATGCAACCAATGTAAAAAATCAATGTTAATGGAGTTAATCTCCAAGTTGTGATTGACGCAGCTGTTAGAAAGACTATAAGAAAGGTCATGAAAAGGTTCAAAGAGCCGAATGCTACTTGCTCTAAAACACATTCATCTGCTCATGAGAAGAGCTTTATTCATACTTCGAATGTGAAGAATAAACCAAATTAGATGATATATAGCAAGGAGCCCCGTTCCTCTAAAGGATGTACTTAAAAGTACTTTGTCTCTTGCAAGTCAAGAGACTTCAATGGTGAAAAAAGGGGCCATTGATTGCATGAAATTGTTGGATGAAATGGAAACCATTATGTGCATCAGCGGTTATGCTGGGAAGGACATTGTGAAGTATGTATCACAGTCATTCAATGGTGATGCCCTTAGTTGGTGAGGACATTAATAAAGTCCACGGGAAAGATACTCTTACATAATTGGGGATGGTCCAAGTTTATGGACTTATCAGAAAAACTGGTTGTCTGCGACACGGAATAGAAAAGGTGGAATAAAAATTTTCTAACTCAAACCATGAAGGATCTAGACTGTCAACGGTATGTTACAGACTTTAATTCATTATCTGAGATAGTGCCTTATTCGGTTCACCCAGAATCTAAGCTTAATGCATTAAATAATTGGTGGTTTAGCATCGGAATAAGAGGGCATATTAAGGCTTAAAAGCCTGCTTCTTATAAATCCATTATGGATCTATCTCAGCCACTCACGTTATATGGGTTAAGAAATAAACCAGTCAAAGCTGAGACTGCCCTAAACTGTCAAAGATAATAAAGCTAAGTATAGAGAGACTAAGGATGGAGGCGCTTAAACCCTCCTGATGAATGCCAAGAGGCGGTTCATAACAATAATGACACTAAGTACATTCCTTATCGTTTATCAATGATATTGTAAGATGGTAAAAGACTTGATTGATATTATTGATATGTTTGATTACAATATATAGAGATCACAAGGAACCCTCGAAACCTAATCGAGCCCGTGGGCTTACACTAATAAACCCTAGTCTAAGAATGCAGTCCAATACTCCTCCGCAGTTTGAGCGGGAGAAAATCGAACGCTTAGACTGGAAAAAAAACAAATAAAACAATAAAAATAAATTAGTCTCAATCTCGGTTCTTGATTCGTAGGTCCAAATTTCTGCCAAAAAACCTGGTTTTGCCAAAAGAAATAACAATCCGTATTCTATTTCACATTAAATCGGTGTACGACTTCCACTGCTTTAGTTTCTTAGTTCCCGGAATAATAACACAAGACAAGCAAGATCCCAGTCGGCCATGGCAAGGCTGATGCGTGCGAAGTGTCGTATATTTTAGGTGTATATTTTAAGCCCTTTTTAACACTTATTTTAGCCAAGTTTTAAATTTATAAAACACGATATTTCACTAACACTAAACACACATATGGGCAAGTGCACCCATCGTTGAGCGTAGTATAGCGTTGGTAAGATACCGAGGTCGTCCAAGGACACAAGAGCTTTTAGTACCGGTTTATCCTCAACGTCTAACCAAAATAAAAAGTTTAGAAAATGTTTTAAACTAAGAAAAATAAAACTAACTAAAATGCTGAAAATAAAAATAAAAATAAAAACAGATAGACAAGATGAATCACTTGGTTCCGACTCGTATCTAGTATAACCTTTGATTATTTCCGCACTTTTGCACATAATTAAGAGATTATCTTAGTTATTGTAGTAGGCCCCTCTTTTGAAGGTGACGTTACCCTCACCCCAGTAGTTTGAGTCAGCAGGGATACAATCCTAAAAGGGGTGGATTATTGGAAGATAATGAATTAAGTTATTAATGCAGTATTGTGGTAGGCCCCGCTTTTGGCGATGACGTTACCCTCGGCTAAGTAGTCTGAGTCAGCAGGGATACAGTCCTAAGTAGCCGGGTTATAGTATTAATAGTAGTTAGCTTATGAGGGGATCAAAGAGTTTGGACCCCCGCCATCCAATACCGTGAAGTATTGAAGGAGGTCCTACTAAATTTGACCCAGGTCCATTGCAGGACCTCTAAACGCTGAACAATGGCAAGACCTTTACCAAACCGTTCCCTTAACCCCCTACCAGGTAGCCAACATACCTCCATATAGACCGTGGAGATATGAATGGTGAAAATCCTTTATTTTATATAGACAGTAAAATAATGCCAAGACACCACGGACAAACGATAAGGAAAGATCACCTTCAACATAAGTAACTAGTTATTAAAGTCATTAATACAAAACCAAATAAAAAGTGCAAAAGATTAGAAATAAAAAGTATTATACTAGACACTTTGTCTTCACCAAGTGATGTAAGAGACTTAGGCAAACATGGCCTTGATTGTCAAGAACTCTTACGATCAACCTTGGATCCCGAGACGACTCACACACTCTACGATGGACAATGGATGATGGTGGTGGATGATGGTGTTGTGATGGTGGTGGGTGGTGGATGAAGTGTGAGAGAGGTGGTGTGCCAAGGGATGAGATGAAATGAATCCAAGCACTCCTATTTATAGGCTGAACAGAGAGCTGGGCACGGCCCCGTGCCCGTCTGACACTCTCTCTCCTCATTAATTGTAATTCGCAATTACAATAAATGCGCCTGCTGTACTTTCGACACGGCCCCGTGTCCGCTGGGCACGGCCCCGTGGTGGGCAATGGAAGCTTCTATAGATTTGTCTTTTTTGCTGCTTCTTGGGTACGGCCCCGTGCTGGCTGAGCACGGGGCGTGTTCAGCCTTCTGTTTTCTCTATTTTGCTTTGGAAGGTGCCGTTGAGGGTTCGGGCAGTCCACTAATGTTCCTTTCCTTGTATTTATGTTGGATTTAGCTGTCTTTTTGCTTCTTTTGCGTTTTTGAGCTCATTTAATCCTGAAAATACAAAAGGAAGACAAAAACACTCTTTTTCCAATATTAGTACTAAAAAAGGGTTAGTTTTATGCCTTATTTGATGTAATTTATATGTTGCATTTTACACACATCAAAGGCGAACAAGGAAGAAAGACTGTAGAAGACAACCGGCGACCATGGTCGAGCGCGGTGTGACTAAGAGAGATGGTGAAGGCCGGTGACCGTGGTCAGGCACGGCTTCAAAAAGAAGTGAGATCCGTAGATCAAAGAAAGAGATCTGATCAAACCATTGTTTGATAGGCTGAGATCGGTGGCGGCGGACCGTGGACCGGTGAACGAAAGAAAGAAAGAAAAGAAACAAATAGACATCTGGCGACCGTGGTCGTGCAGCTGTGTGTCGAACCGAACACCGATGACCGTAGTCAGGCGAGGACATCGAAAAGAAGTGAGATCCGTAGACCCAAGAAAGATAGAGGGCGAAGGCCGGTGATCATGGTCAAGAGGCAACAAGAGAGAGAATATAGATCCGTAGATCTAAGTGATCAAACCGTGGTCTAAGATTGATGGCCACAGTGACAATGAATGACACGGCCGTGGACCGTAGTACAGCATGTGATGCGGCAACACGGCTGGCGGCTAGTGGACTGTAGTCCTACAAGGAGCGGCTCAATGAAAAGGCGGCACCAGATGACCGTAGTCAGATCTGGGCGGCGAAGCGGCTCGAGGGATAACCAGCGGCATAGGACCGCGCGTCTCAGACTGATGGCATGTGGCTGTCTTGTTAACAGCGACAGAAGCAGAATCATACTCGATCAGAATTTTAATCGAAAGAGAAGATAGTGGTTTCGTAGATTAAAAAAGGTCAATATGGATGATGAGTATGCATGGAATCCATGAATAAATTTCAAGCCAATGATATGTAATCCCACCGTTGAATAAAAGGAAGATATATTCCAAACCAGGGAAATATATTCCACACCAAATAAGTTTTGATTATGTGGGCCAACGCAAAAACACCTATCAAGACTAAGAAGATAAAAAAAACTGATCGTGAGTGATTTGCGTTTGCGGTGAAACGTAACAGTGGCTTGAAATAAAAGATTTAGGAAAAATGGCTTTGAATCTAGAACCGAAAAAAAAGTAAGACTTTATTTATGACCGGAACAAGAAAACAAAAAGAATGATAGGAAACGAACGGGGCCCGGACAAGGCGGCGGCAGTGTCGGCACGCCGCCCTGTCTAGGGTTTTTCTCAATCTCGAGTGGTGACGGCTAGGGTTTTATTATTTTTGTGTGGCGCGGCGGAAACGGTATAGAGCGCGGGCTCTGATACCATGTAAGAATGGTAAAAGACTTGATTGATATTATTGATATGTTTGATTACAATATATAGAGATCACAAGGAACCCTCGAAACCTAATCGAGCCCGTGGGCTTACACTAATAAACCCTAGTCTAAGAATGCAGTCCAATAGATATTAATGCTAAGAGTTCTGTTTTGATTCAGGTACCAAATAAGTCTTTCATAAATTGTAAGCTTAGCCAACTTTTAAAATTTCCCACAAAGAACTCCAGATATTAAGTATAAGGTAGAACGTAACAATGAAATCATAGGAACCATTTCTTCTATTCTTGTCGGAAATCTTCATTCATAAGGTCTGGAGAACTCTATCTTCAGATAGAGTGTGACAATATATGTTATTTTATTTTGTTATCTCATTGATTTCTATCAACTGCGAATGCTAGACTATGTTTGATAAAAGCGCTATATGAGGATTGGCGTATCCTAGTGTGTCCCATAGATTACTTCCATGCCTGATCAGTATGGAGGTTTAATGCATGGAACCACTGAGATTTCCCAATGGTCATATTCTACTAAAGTCAGCTAATGGTATTCAAAGAAGATATCCAGTATAAAAATGTCCAAATAAGTGTCACTAGTTAAGGCATCTATGCATTCATAAAGAAAATGTGTCATTTATATGGCACGGTTAACGATAGATGAGCAGAAGCCTGAGATTCATAATATCTCTGTCATCTCTGTGAATCTCGATTGTCCACTTAATAGAAATACCATGTTTACCTCCTGAGGGGCAAGTAGAGTTAAGATTAATATCCCACTTAGGGCTGCATCTATTGAAAAATCTCCATATCGGTTAGTACCGACGGAAATGGAAGAACTAAGAGCCAATTAGATAAGCTTTTAGAGAAGGTTTCATAAAGCCTAATTCAAATTCTGAGAGCTCCGGTATTATTAATTAAGAAAGATGGTTCATTATGCTTATGCATTGATTATCGCAACCCTATTCAGGTAACAATTAAGAATCGCCATCAGCTGCCCAGGATCGTCGATTTGTTTGACTAACCATGAGATTAGCTATTCTTGAAAGATTGGAATAAGCAGTAGTTGGAATGACTATCTCGCCTTAAATAAGCTTTCCTACAACTAATAGTTAGTATATAAGCATCAAGGATGCTCCTTTGGAGACCTTGTATAGATGGAATGTCAAACGTCCGTTTGTTGGACAAAAGCTTGGAAATTCCAATTATTAAGACTTGAAATTACCCTGGAGTTAATGGATAAGATCATACGAATCCCTGATCATCTGAAAGCTGCCAGTAATTGGCAGAAGATCAACGTTGACAAGAGCTACAAACCTCTTAAGTTCTCCATAGGGAACAAGATTCAACAGAAAGTACCACCCTAGAAAGGTGTGCTGCATTTTGATATAACGGACAAGTTAAACTCTAAATATATTGGACCAATCAAGAAAATCGAATATGTCATGGTCGGTAGCCTATAAGCTGAAACTTACCTAAGGAGCGTGATGGTAATCACAATGTGTTTCACACTGGTGATTTAAGATATGTCTAGCTGATAGCCAGATAACATTATCACATTGATGTGTGGATTAATGAAATACTTATGGTTTTTGAGAAACCAGTATCGAATAAGGATCGACAGGTTAAGAAGCTCCAAAAGAAAACATGTACCTATTATAAAGGTCAACGGGGGTGCCCGTAGAGGCCCCAAATATGCTATAAAGGTTAAGCCCATTATTCGACAGAAAGTACTTCCATCTTTTGAGCAAATCTCGAGGTCGGGATTTCTTTTAAGGGGGTGAGGATGTAACACCTCGTAAAATCACGTCCAATGATGTGTTGACACGTGTACTAAACCCTAATAAAGTCAAACGTTGACTATGAGGGACTAATTTTGCGAAAAATCAAAAAAACTTTGAATGCGAAATGACTAAAAGTGTCAACATGCTTAAACTAAGCTTCTGAATAACAATACTCGGTATTCATAATTAGAATTAAGCCACTCGTTCGTCGAGAGGAGCCATTTGCATAATTATTTGAAAGTTTGCGCGTCAACATGTTAAATTCTTACCTCTGAATGACCTTTTAACAAACCGAGAGCTTCATGATGTGTGATTATACTCTCTCGAATACCCAATAACGGCCATCTAAGGCTTTTATGCCTATAAGTGACGTTACGCGCAACTTTGCAAGTTGGGGTTAAAAGCGCCAATATGTTTAATTATACCTCTGAATGACCTTTTAACGAACCCGAGGTATTATGAAGTGCAATTATACTCTTGAGGATGCTTAATATGGATTGCACAAGGCTTTGATGCTATTAAACGATAATACGCGCAAGTTTGCGCGTTAGAGGGACCAAAAGCGTCAACTTCTAAAACTATACCTTTGAGAGGTCATTTAAGCGAACCGGAGCATCGTGTTATTCAATCATACTCTCGGGAATGCCTAACATGGGTTACGTAAGGCTTGGATATCGTTAAACGATACTACGCACATTTATGTGCGTTAGAAGGACTAGAAATGACAACGTACGAAACTACACCTTGAGTGGTCGTTTAAAACGAACCGGGAACTTTATGATACTCGGTCGTACTCCCGGGTATACCTAATACGGGCCAAAAGGGCTACCATGACTTATACTAAACTTTCTAGTGAGATTCATAAACTTTGGTGCCTAAAGTGTAAATTCTTTAAAAATTACATATGTGGCCAATGTTGTAAGATCTGAAACATGGTCGGGCTGGTTTGGTCGAGTAGCAGGCAGCAAATCATTAATGGTGCTTCTCTCGCAGACCGTCTAGACAACAACAACAACTATGTTCTCTTATTTGTGCGTAAAAGACTTCAGGGTCCAAATGCAGCAAACTGCCAAACTTGTGGCTGGGCCGGACATCTTGGCGGGCCGCTGACGTGATTGTCGTGGGTCACGCAAATTTAATCCCAAATACAACTATAGATAGCGGTAATAGGGTATCGAACTCAGGGAGTATGTGGAAAATATGTCAATTATATAGCCTTGCAATTGTACTACAATTATCCTAATTTGCAGAAAATTAAAATCAATGACTTGGATTGTTGTTTGAGAAAACTAAATTAAACTAATGGCAAATCAAATGTAGGTTTTAAAACAGATTAGGAGAGAACAATGACCATCCTAGGTTCCAGTTTCTTTAAACAATTGTGTGTAATTCCAACTAGAAAGAGTTACATAGACATAACTCGTGTATAGATAATTGAAGTGATAAAAGGGAACAAAGTACTCGGATTATATAAACGCGAGGTTGTTTCCCGATGACCAATTAATCAATAACCAACCCTAACCCTTCCCGTGATATCTCGATTGCCAACGGCACCAAGAACGTACGATTGAGACTAGAAATTGCAATATCAATTAACAAGTTACAAGCAATTAAAAATACACCATGATATTCAAGCAACGGAAATTATCATTCTAGAAATTCGGAAATAAACACACAAAAGTTCAATAGAAACCTTCACCTAAGATGATCACCGAAAAGTTTAGCCGGACATAGTTTGGTGAATCATCATACTAACAAATCTAATGTTCATAGGAATCATAAACACAAACCGAATGTTAGAAATTGTTCCAAACCAAGCAAAATCAAGCAAAATCGCCCCTAGTGTCTCCAATAACCGTCCAATGATGAGAAGATGTGAAAAGACACAATAAAAACTGATTTATGATGGCAGTTACGCTTTGGATCGCAGCCTCCACCGTAAATTACGGCTCCACCGTAATTTACGGTGGACTTAATAATGTTACGGTGATACAAGACTGATTTACGGTGAGCTTCAGACAAATCCCAGGTCCACCGTAAATTACGGTAAGACCGTAATTTACGGTGGTAAGCTGACATTTCTTCTTTGTTTTGTCTCTTGTTCCATGCTCGACCCATTCATCTCCAATACCCTCCAAAGCTGCAATTTATCCACTTTAAGCTCCCAAGCCGCACCTGAAACATATGCAATAGTAGTTATCTAATTCAAGATAATTACACGATTAAGTGAATGATTATTTCGTCTTTTAACACGATTAAGGGTTGTCCAATGGACCACCCGTCACATCCCCACACTTAACCGTTGCTTGTCCCAAGCAACTCATCGAATCAGTTTCAAAATAAGTGATCAAATTAAACCAAGCAAAAACAAGCAATCTTTTTACTAACCCCCTTTTAACACCCAACCAATGCACCCCTCTCTAAATCTCTCCTCTCGGCTACAAGTGAAAACTAGCAAAAATAAGCTAGACACACACTAGGCAAACGGGTGGTTGCACAATCATAAGCTTGTACCTAAATCAATCATTCTCCTAAAATGTGTCAAACATAAATGCAAATCAAAAGGGACTTTCAAGGTTGTAACGTGGCTAGGCGTATGGGTAGGAAATGGAATATATATGAAGTAGCGAAAACTTGACCCGGTCTTTTATTACACAAATAAACAAACAAACAACTATCAAACTTAACTACTATACACAAGATAACTAACATCCCTTCTTTTTTCATTTTTCATTGCTTTTTTTTTCTAATTTTTCTGATTTTTTTTTCATTAAACAAAAATACAATAACGCATCAAACATATCTACTTCAAACTACTAAAACTACTAATACTATCACCAACACTATAAGACCGGGTCAAATTTGGGTAAATTTTTAAGTAAGTGGCTAGGGGTAACAATTGATAGGCTTTTAAGGCACAAAATGGGCAACTAAATGTCCAAACCCCCGCCCCTCTCACTACCATGCTCATATATATAACTTATGAGGTCCAACCCCCCAAATCCCACACTCACTCACACCAACGACGAGGCTACCTAAATGCCCTTATCCTTTTTGCATTTATATCTAACTAAGGACTCAAATCGCATTCAAGCACAAGTTCTAATGCACCCCCACCCGTAGCCACTCTCATCAAAGACAATCATTATTTATGTACAAGTGTGGCTACAAATCTCACCAAGAATGAAAAAGGTATCAAGGGTTGCCGGTGCACCAACTTGGGGTTAATCTAGGGTGTTCAAATTTTCACATCGTTTCACTTGGCTCAAAATTTTTCAAAATCTTCAAAAAAATTCCCCCCATCCCCACACTTGGGATACATTGACCCCAATGTATGGTTTTGAGAGGCTTTGACCACTAAAACTTTTTCCAACATCAACAAAAACGCTTCTTCACTCAAACCCCAAATTTCTTTTTGTATTTTTCATTTTATAATTTTTTATGTTTTTCTTCTTTTTAACCAAAGACACCCCCACTCAATCACCAACCCAAACACAACATGTCAAAACACCACCCAACCTCCCAATCCTTAAACAAACTGTGACAACTCGAATTTCCGACATTCTTTATTCGCATTAAATGCACGTTGACTTTGACTGTATAGTGGTGATATGATAAATGCATGGTGTTTGCTTGATTTTTTTGTGTTGTTATTATAGTGTATTAGTTTAGAAATCACATAAACTGATTTAGCACATGAGACTGCTCGACGAAACACAAGTGTGTTTTGCCATGAACATACTCGACGAAACAAGGCTGTTTCGCCAAACCCATCTCGACGAAATAGGCTGTTTCGCCGAGCCCAGTTTCGCCGAAAGCCCATTACGGGCCCAGAACGTTATTCTGAGTATATTTACGTAAAACAACATCACTTTTACACTTTCTATCAAAACAACCGAAACCCTAGAGCTCTCTCACTGTGACGGCAAACTAGAACCCACCGGAAACCCTTGTGCGATCAAACCATCATCTCGGTTAGTAGATTTATGTGTCTTGATTGATCGTTCATCCGTATACGTGTTTATGTGTCATGTGATTCTGCTTTGATGATGTATGTCTGAAACTGATACATGTTAAATATTAGGGTTCTTGTTATAATGATGATGATATAGATTTCGATAGGAATGTTGTTGTCGGATATAAATAGTTTTATGTGAATTTCGATACGATTGAATACTTGGTTCTGGATAAGGTGCTAAATGATAGGGTTCGATAATGTGATATTGTATGATAGTCGGTTTTGAGATACGTTTAAACTAGGGTTCATGCTAGACAATGATTTCTGGATGATTGTGTTATGATGATATATGCTAAATGAATTCTGGGTGATTGCTACTTGATAGTGACGGCTGTTAGGGTTTCTGCATGTATCTGTGTACGTAACTGACTTCACCTCGAATCTGTCTTGACGAAACAGATCTCTTGGCGAAACAGAAAGTGTTTCGCCAAGGGCAAGCGACGAATTAGAATCCTGTTTCGCCAAACAAGGCCCCGACGAAACAGAATGTGTTTCGTCAATTTGTGTTTCGCCGGAAGTGTGTTTCGCCATTATGTGTGTCTCGCCGAACAGTAATCTGCACAGTAACTTGGGTTATTTCTGTTAAGTGTTAACTGGAATATTTAACTGCTGTTAGGTGTAACCATCTTGTATATGATTGTGATGACGTGCTACATGTTTATACATGAACAACTTGAACACAAACTGATTTCACATACGTGCATACTTTAGGACGTGATTGATTACTTGCGAGCATACACTTAGCATACCGAGCAAACCAAGGTGAGTTCACACAGCCAAGGCATGGGATTCCCAGGATGGGAATGGGTTGGATTATTTATTCGTTCAGTTTATGGAACTTAGATATATGATTCCCGGGAGAGGAAGGATTATGGATAAGAACTGACTAGACTGGTTATACTAATTGAACTGATCTTCGCACACACGCCAAGTGTTGGCCGCGATATTATGACAATCTTCGCACACATGCCTAGGAAGGGCCGCGAACTATATACTTTAATCTTCGCAAACATGCCAGGAAGGGCCGCGATACTACTATACCTAGTCTAGCATATATGGGAAAACCCCACTAACTTCGCAAACATGCCTAGAGGGCCGCGATACGATACATATGACACATGATTACTAAACGAACATACGAACTACAATACAAACGTTATTACTAAACTATTAACTGTGAACTCGCTCAACTAGTCGTTGACTCTCTGTTACATGCCTTGCAGGACCTTAGGTACTTATGGAGCTTGCACGGGAGGCACGGTCGTTGTGGGCACAGTTTGTGGATGTTATGAACAACATTTAAACATTTGAAATTGCTACTTATGATTGGGTTTATTTATGCTTCCGCTAAACGTTGAATTTATACATATGTTTTGAACACCTTTCATATTGGTTTGATTGCTTTACATTTAATACTTACTATGTTCAATATGATTGGTGGCTTGATCCTGGTCAGTCACGCCTCCAAGCGGTGATACTCCGCGGGTGGATTTTTGGGGGTGTGACAGATTGGTATCAGAGCCATTGGTTATAGAAAACTCGGTTTTAATAAGGGAAAAACGTTTTTATTGAAACCAGACTATAACCAGTACAGTGCTCAACGATCCACAACGACACTTCGCTCCACGTGCAAGACTCAACATCCTAGGTAATAAGGTTTATGTTTATTGCCTACTTGCTAGAATTACATAGAACTTTGCTCGTGGTATGCTTAGATTACATTGATTACTATTCGTTACTGCCTGAGAACGCTTATATGCTCACACTCTTCTGTCATCGCACGATTCGCGATCCTCTCTGACTTATGCTATCTTTACTATGAAGATCATGTCTGGACGTATCAACATGACACAAGCCCAATTGACGGCTCTCATCGCTGAACAAGTTACTGCGGCAGTTGCAGCCGCACAAGCAGGAGGTATACCCTGCAGTTGAAACTCACACTAGGGTCCTTAGATCCTACATTCTTAAACCAACTCTTGTGCTAAAATTCTTGTTTATTCTTACGCACACGACAGGTCAACCACCTGTTTGCACTTTCAAAACGTTCATGGACTGTCGTCCCAGTACTTTCAGCGGCACGGAGGGAGCAGTCGGACTCCTCCACTGGTTTGAAAAGATTGAAACTGTATTCGAGATGTGTGAATTCCCTGAGGCACGCAGGGTGAAGTATGCCACCGGTACCCTAGAGGGTTTAGCTCTCACATGGTGGAAAGCTCAGGTGCAAATGCTGGGGTTGGTTGCTGCTAACGCTACCCCATGGAACAACTTTAAGGAAATGATCAAAGAAGAATATTGCAGTAGGGATGATATTCATAAGCTGGAGGTCGAGTTTTTCAATCTCAAGATGAAGGGGTCAGAGATTGAGGCATACACCAAAAGATCTAATGAACTTGCTCTATTGTGTCCTACGATGGTGGACCCTCCAATCAAGCGAATCGAACTGTTCCTCAAGGGTCTAGTGCCAGAGATCCAGAGTCACGTCACTTCAGCAAACCTCGCCACTTATCAGCAGGTTGTACAGCTGGCTCACCGTCTCACGGATCAGGCGGTGGAGCAGAACAAGTTGCCTGAACGCATCAGCACTACTACTACCGCTACTACTCCGGTCACTCCTGCTACTCCCAGTGACAACAAGCGGAAATGGGATGGGGATTCCAGCAAAGGTTCAGCTATAGTTCAACCTCAGGCTCAGCAACGCAAGACTAACGATTATCAGAGCCCAAGTCAGCAAGCTTCTGGTGGGCAGAGGCAGGGTGGATATCGGGGAAATCATCCACTGTGTAGCAAGTGCTACAAACACCACAGTGGTCAGTGTCGCAAGGCCTACTGTCAGAGATGTCTTAAAACCGGGCACGAAGCTAAGGATTGCAGGAGTTCACGACCTGCGAATCAGAACCAGCAACAACAACCACCTGCTCCATGAAACCAGCCACAGCAGCAGCAGCATGGAAATAGGGGATGCTACCAGTGTGGGGCTGAAGGTCATTACAAGCGGGATTGCCCTCAGTTAAACCAGAACCAGAACAGTAACAACAACAACAATCAGGGCAACGGGAACAACAACAACGGTGGGAACAATAACAACAATGGTGCTAGAGGCCGTATGTTTGTGATCGGTCAGGGTGATGCCAGGAATGATCCCAACGTGGTTATGGGTAAGTTTCTTCTTGACGACTTTTATGTTACTGTACTATTTGATTCTGGTGCGGATACAAGTTACATGTCTCTAAAAGCTAGTGAAATGTTAAAACGTGCACCAACTCTCTTAAACACCAAACATGTTGTAGAGTTAGCTAACGGTAAAAGTCTAGAGGCCACACACATAGTTAAAGGGTGTAATCTTATCCTCGCTGGTCAGACCTTCTCCATCGATCTCATTCCTATAACCTTGGGTAGCTTTGACGTCGTCATTGGTATGGATTGGTTATCTCAACAACAAGCGGAGATTTTATGCAAAGAAAAGGTTATTCGTATACCTCGTTCGGGCAAGGAACCTCTCGAAGTTCAAGGCGACAAGAGTGGTGTCGTGAGTGGCATCATCTCCTTTTTGAAGGCTCAGAAGTGTTTACACAAGGGGCACACTGCTATATTAGCACTCGTTACATATACCTCGAAGAAAGAGAAAAAGATTGAAGATATTCCTGTAGTACGTGACTTTCCTCAAGTGTTTCCTGAGGAATTACCTGGGTTACCGCCTCATCGTCAAGTCGAATTTCAGATCGAGCTCGCTCCAGGAGCAGCACCTATAGCTCGAGCACCTTACCATTTAGCTCCAACTGAATTGGAAGAACTGTCAAAGCAGCTACAAGAACTCTTGGAAAAGGGTTTTATACGTCCTAGCTCTTCGCCCTGGGGAGCTCCAGTGTTATTCGTAAAGAAGAAAGACGGTACGTTCAGGATGTGTATAGACTACCGGGAACTCAACAAGGTGACGATCAAGAATCGTTATCCCCTTCCGCGCATAGATGATTTATTCGACCAGCTGCAAGGGTCGAGCTACTACTCCAAGATAGACTTAAGGTCAGGGTACCATCAGCTGAGAGTCCGGGACGAGGACGTCTCTAAAACAGCATTTAGAACTCGCTACGGCCACTACGAGTTTATGGTCATGCCATTTGGGCTAACGAACGCGCCTGCCGTATTTATGGATCTTATGAACAGGGTGTGCAAACCCTATCTCGACAAGTTCGTCATTGTTTTCATCGACGACATCCTAATTTATTCGAAAAGTCAGGAGGAACACGAGCAGCACCTACGACTTATACTGGAACTTCTACGAACGGAACAGCTATACGCTAAGTTTTCTAAATGTGACTTCTGGCTTCGTGAAGTCCACTTTTTAGGCCACGTGGTGAACAAGGATGGGATTCATGTAGATCCATCCAAGGTAGATTCGATTAAGAACTGGCATGCGCCTCGTACACCAACAGAAATACGTCAATTCTTAGGTTTGGCAGGTTACTACAGACGGTTCATCAAAGACTTCTCGAAGATTGCTCAGCCGCTTACATTACTGACACAGAAAGGTGTTGTTTACCGTTGGGGTAATGCACAGGAAACAGCGTTCCAACACTTAAAGGATAGACTCTGTAGCGCACCTATCCTCTCATTGCCTGAAGGCACGGATGATTTCGTAGTCTACTACGACGCATCCATCCAAGGTCTTGGATGCGTATTAATGCAAAGGGATAAAGTCATTGCTTATGCTTCGCGCCAACTTAAGATTCACGAACGGAATTACACGACACACGACCTAGAGCTGGGAGCGGTCGTCTTTGCACTTAAGATATGGCGACACTACTTGTACGGTACCAAATGTGCTATCTACACTGACCACAGGAGCCTCGAACATATATTCAAACAGAAGGAACTGAATATGAGACAGCGACGATGGGTCGAACTGCTAAACGACTACGAATGCTCAATCAGGTACCACCCAGGCAAAGCCAATGTTGTGGCTGACGCCCTCAGTCGAAAAGACACCGCGCCTAAGCGCGTGCGAGCTTTACAACTCACCATACAGTCTAGCCTTCCTTCCCAGATACGAGATGCTCAGATAGAAGCATTGAAACCAGAAAATGTCAGGACTGAAGCCCTACGCGGCTCAAGACAACGATTAGAACAGAAGGAAGATGGTGCTTACTACGTCACAGGACGCATTTGGGTCCCACTGTACGGCAACTTACGCGAGCTGGTAATGGATGAAGCTCACAAGTCTCGCTACTCGGTACACCCTGGTTCGGATAAAATGTACCACGATATTAAGACTACATACTGGTGGCCTAGCATGAAGGCCCACATAGCCACATACGTTAGCAAATGCTTGACTTGTGCGAGAGTCAAGGCAGAATATCAGAAACCGTCAGGACCACTCCAACAACCTGAGATACCACAATGGAAATGGGAGCAAATTTCCATGGATTTTGTTACTGGCTTACCTAGATCTCAGCGCGGAAATGATACTATTTGGGTGATCGTGGATCGACTCACAAAGTCTGCTCACTTCTTGGCCATCAAAGAAACAGACAAGTTCTCTACACTAGCAGACATCTACTTGAAAGAAGTGGTCTCCAGGCACGGTGTGCCAACCTCCATCATCTCTGATCGTGACGCGCGTTTTACTTCAGAACTGTGGCAAGCAATGCATAAATCTTTTGGCTCTCGTTTAGACATGAGCACGGCATATCATCCTCAGACGGATGGGCAGTCTGAGCGCACTATCCAGACTCTAGAGGACATGCTTCGGGCGTGCGTAATTGATTTTGGAAACGGTTGGGAAAAACATCTGCCACTTGTGGAATTCTCATACAATAACAGCTACCACACGAGCATTAAAGCTGCACCATTCGAGGCATTGTACGGGCGTAAGTGCCGGTCACCTCTCTGTTAGGCAGAGGTGGGAGAAAGTCAAATCATAGGTCCAGAAATGGTAGTTGATACTACTGAAAAGATTGCACAAATACGGCAACGCAT
>JARYGA010015682.1:0-106472 GCA_030545235.1 Helianthus tuberosus
TGCCGGGATTTAGTATTGTTGTTGTTGTGCCCAATCATATTTTCCAAAGGTCTTGTTTTGAAAGTCGTGTGTGATATACTTCGTCGATTGTAAAATTTTTAAGTTTCATGTGTTTTCTTGTGCACTAGCACAACTTTACATATTTCTTATTTGCGTTAATAGTATATGGTAACTCGTTGGTAATTCTTATTCTTTTGATGGTGTCCTAACTTAGAGGGTTCTCTTTGTATGAATTACGAGTTAGATGATCAAACGAAATAATGTTTGATATCGGAAAAGAGATTCCTAATAAAGAAATCTAGACATATATGCTTGTGCTTTATTCCTATTTTGGCTTTTGGAATTCCTTATAGATATATATATCTATATAATCATATATTTCACATGCTGAAATAAACATACCATCTATCAGGTCAATGTATTTAACAGATTCATATTTCCAAAACCAGTCAAATATCTGGTCATAATACTATTTAGGGAAATCTTGTCACTCGTTTGACATATTACATACCCTGTCTTATCCGGTTCGCGTCGGAGAGATAACCTCAGTATATCCGGACAAACTGGAGAGTCTGCTATACCATACCCAGTCTTGCCGGAGAATTTTTTTTATTTCCCATAAATAGTATCTTTTCAAGATTTTAAAAGTGCCTCTTTTATTTAGGCTTTTATCCAGAATTAGGGAATTTGTATTCCCGTAACATATCTTATTTTAGACTAAGTAATATCACTAAGCAATAATTACTATTAATTCTTGCTTATTTATCATATCTTGCAATATTCTAATTACCATTCTTATGATATACCAGAACCCATCATACTTTATTCACACAAGTACTTAGCTTATTTCGAAGCTTATACTAAGGCATCTTTTCTTAAGTTTAAGTCTAAATGCTATCATGTGTGCTACCATAAAATATCAAGTTCCTAACTCTTCGTTTAAAATTAGGTATTTTATTACAACACCTATAGGCTTAAAGCAGTGGCTCTGATACCACCTTCTGTCACGACCCCCGACCCACCCTGGACGGAATCGGGAGTCGCGAACAGTTCAGTGGTACCGATGATTTAATTTGAAAACGTTGCAGTGGAAATTTCATCAGGACCGTGAGTTAGGAAAAATATCAGAGTTTAGAAAACACCGGATTTTATTTATTTAATAGATGGGATAAACCCATGTTTTACAATGGTAGCTTTAATAAAGATAAATTTGATTACATAAAATAATATTTCTTAATTTGATTTAATAAAATAAGCCACTTCTTGAAGCCTTTCAGTGCCGTATCCATCTCTTACTCCAATCTACTGTAATTTCCTGAAACGCGTTTTAAAAATGTTTTGTCAGCGGGAAATACTGAGTGAATCATTCATTTTGCTAAAACGACCTGTTTGTTATAATTTACAGTATTAAGAGCGATTACAATGTTTCTGATATCAAACCAACTACCCACGGTATTTGTCACTCGACCGGATCTGTGACTATGGTCATATCCCCCATTGGCTGCCCCAATGGTGACGATTATCAAGTAATGTATACAAAACCCCACATACCGGCTGTAACTTGGTGATTACAAAGACTTAATCCCCGTAATTATAACTTTGAAAATAAACATGCTTTTATAAACAAATTTGATAAAAAGAGAGAATGACTCACATTATAAACATGCAGATTCATACGGGCAGAATTTAGTCTACTGGTTAGCTTTGATATTGCAGATTTATGCAGGTAGAGCTTAGCCTATTGATTAGCCTTGTAACCTAGTGCACACGAACTAGGTAAGTAACTAATACAGCATTTATGATAACTCACGAGATTAAAACCCTCACAACGAATGACAAAGTGCAATCACTTAAACATCCATCGGATTCACAACGAATGACAGAGTATTCCCCGAGTTCGGGTGGTACTCAAACATCCTGTCGGAATCACGACTAATGACAAAGGATAGTACTTAAACATCCATCGGATAGTTTCCATCGATCGGACATTGAATCGTAGCAGCGATTGAGTTAATACCCGGTATCGTAGCAGAATTCGAGCTAGTGTGTGTTTGGTAGTAAACTGTGAATATCTGGACGTGCGAAATGAATTTGAACGTCGAACGAACGCAAGAATTCAAGTCCCACACACCTCTATTATACTTGAAAAATGGTTCCCCCGCGTGTCGCAACAGGAACATATGCGCTTGTCGCGTGGCGCGACGGGTTACTTTTTATCATATGGTTGCCACGTGTGTTTGGAGTTCAGCTGAGTCGACGGAAACGATAAATTTAATTTTGACAGCAAAATATATGGATAATCGTCAATAAGGAAAACCCCCCCTGAGTTTTAGGGGTCCTGATCCTAATTCTGATTGTTCTGAAAATTTTAGGAATTGTGTAGGATTACTTGGGTGTCTCAATCAGGGTTTCTTTTTAGACAAAATATAAATAATAATAATAATAATATAATAGTTTTGGTGAGAGTTGTTATGGTTTGGGACATTTTTGAATATAATTATATTACAAAGAAAAAGGGAATAAAATAGTGAGAAAAGAAAATGGACTCACTTTGTAACTTTAGGGTTCAACTAGAAAGTCTCCTGGTATAAATTTTGGGTATAACGTCTGAGCTATTTAAAAATATATAGTGTACTCGTGGTAAGTATAGTACCCCTAATTCAACCTTGTCCCTATGTCACGAGACAGAATCCCAATAACTTAGTCGGGCAGGGCCTTGACATGTGTTATGGGGCTCAGATCAATCGGACCGGGTAGCCGTGATCGGGAGTTAAACATTTAAAACGAGGCAGGGCTTTAAAATTAAAACTATAGAATTTTGAGAGGAAAAAGTGGCGACATCAGTTGGAGAAGGTATCGAAATTGTTGAGTGTCCATTCTATAAATACTTGTTGAAACTTGTTACTAAAGTTTTTAAAGTAGCCACATATACACATACGTGTAAGTCTAATTGATCTTCAATGATAGGTGTCAATTTTTCCTTTTTATTTATTATTAGATTACATAAGTAAGTTGTATTTAATTTAATTTATAATATAACGTAAATATTCAACATTTCTAACTTCTAAGTTTAATATTATTATTTTATTATTTTACTATATATATAGAAAATGGCAGACATACCATTTCGAAATTGTATAACTTTCTCAATCTTAATTTAGTTATTTTTATTTTATTACTTTATATATATTATAATTAATTCATCTGCTTTACTTATTTGACGTATATAGTTTCTAAAATATGACGTTTTATAAAATAATAAATATGTTTTTAGAACGAGAATATTTTTGTCTACATTTGGGTCTAAGTTAGTTTCATTAAAAATAGAGTAGGTTCAAAATACAATGTATTTTTATAATTTAATTATTATATGGTCACTAGGCCCGTCTAGGTACTTCATATTTATACTAGTCGACTTACCCGTAATCTACCCGTCTAATAATATAAGTTTTTATATACTTTTATTTTAATAAAAATGTCAACCCATATACAGGCCAGTTAATATAATATTTCAACTAACTATATAAAATAGTGTTTAAAACTATTTGGGTTGAATAAAAATAACTAGTTACTAGTTACTAGTGGTTAATCCTATAATTCTTATATAATAAAAATAGGAATGTTACAGTTTACATCTTGTGATTGCATGTGACTGTTTTTATTTCAAGACTTATCAGCTCATTCACGTGATAATCATTCCCGAAGTAGGTATTATCTTTTATCTTTGGTTTGTGTGAAACTTCAAAGTTTACACCGTGATCACTTGAACACTCACCGCTTGAAAATACATATCGAATATTGTGAAAGTTCTTTGATTCATGTGATTTGTCAGGTCATTGATAGTTGGGAAAAGAAATTATGTCTTGTTGTCAGTTACATGTGTGAATCTCTGAATCCATTTATTGCATGTGAAATCTTGTCTGACTAGTAATCTAAAGAATAGTGTTGTGGGATTCAAGATGTTTGGCTAAATCAGTTTGTGTTGATCTATTAAAAAGGTGTCATTTGTGATCGGCCCAAGGTTTGGATAAATATTGAAAAGGAGCGGCCCAATCAAAGAATTGTGAGAAATTAAAGATTGTCGGATATCACGTGAACTAGTGTTAGTCAAATAGTTTTTGTCCTTATTCAGACCCAATCATATCGGATTGCATACTTCTTGGCCCAATCATTGTTTAGTGCAGCCCACTTCATACTCGGAACAATTGAAAGTGTGTTGTGAGGGAAATTTATCAGGACTATTTGAAAAATGGAAGAGATCTTTGATGAAAAAGAAAATCATGATCTTGTAAGGATAAATGATTGGTATCGAGGAAATTTCAGTAGTCATTATCAAGGTTTGTCCAAGAATGTTTGGGCTAACCGGTTCGAATGTTTTATGTGTAAGAAAGATGAGAAATTAGATGATTTGGAGAAGAGATTTGATTGTTTGATTGACCATTTGAAAGAAAACAAGATAATGATATCAGAAGCTGAAATAGTATCAAAGTTTGCTAATGGATTACCAGCTGAATGGAATGATTTTTTGGAAAATCTAAGAAAGAATTCTAGTTTTTCAAAATTATCTTTAAGTAAATTCATAAGTAAGGATGGAATTCTAAGATTGAATGGACGAATATGGGTTCCAATCTATGGAGGACTTCGGGACGTGATTCTTCAAGAAGCCCATAGCTCCAAATACTCAGTTCATCCTGGAAGTGATAAGATGTACCAGAATTTAAAGGCAAATTACTGGTGGATAGGTTTGAAGAAATCTATAGCCACTTATGTGGCTAAATGTGTGACGTGTGCTCAAGTTAAGGCAGAACACCAGAAGCCGTCAGGTTTGCTACAACAACCGGAACTTCCCACCTGGAAGTGGGAAATGGTAACTATGGATTTTATCACTAAATTACCCAAAACAAAATGAGGAAATGATACTATTTGGGTTATAGTTGACAGGTTGATTAAGTCAGCTCACTTCTTACCTATTAAGGAAACACATAGCTCAGATAAGTTAGCTCAGCTGTACGTGGACGAGATTGTATCTCTTCACGGAGTTCCAGTGTCTATCATCTCTGATAGGGATACGAGATATACATCACATTTTTGGAAAAGCTTTCAGCAATCCCTAGGCACTCGGTTAAATTTCAGCACTGCATATCATCCTCAGACGGATGGTCAAAGCACAATTCAAACGCTGGAGGATACGTTAAGGGCTTGTGTTATTGATTTAGGTGGAAGTTGGGATGATCACCTTCCATTGATTGAATTTTCATATAATAATAGCTATCATTCGAGTATTCAAGCTGCACCTTTTGAAGATTTGTATGGAAGGAAGTGCAGGACGCCCGTTTGTTGGGCAAAAGTTGGAGATGTCCAACTAACAGGACCCGATATAGTCCTGGAGATGACATACAAGATTGCGCAGATACGTGATCATCTCAAAGCTGCCAGGGATAGGCAGAATAGCTACGCAGATAAAAGGCGTAAACCTCTAAAATTTGAGGTAGGTGACAAAGTTCTACTTAAGGTATCACCGTGGAAAGGGGTAATGCGATTTGGCAAGAAAGGCAAGTTAAGACCAAGATACAAAGGACCATTCGAGATCATCGAATGTGTCAGAACAGTGGCTTACAAGTTAAACCTGCCTAAAGAGCTCAGTGGAATCCATAATGTGTTTCACATCTGCAACTTAAAGAAATGCCCAGCTGATAAATAGCTAGCCATGTCACATAAGGATGTGCATATTGATGAGAGCTTAAAGTTTGTTGAAAAACCTTTGTCGATTGAGGATCGACAGGTTAAGAAGCTTCGAAAGAAGCACGTATCGATTGTGAAGGTTAAATGGGATGCCCGTAGAGGTCCCGAGTATACGTGGGAGGTTGAGTCCACAATAAAACAAAAGTACCCTCATTTATTTCAGTAAATCTCAAGGTCGAGATTTCTTTTAAGGGGGTGAGGATGTAACACCTCGCAAAATCATGTCCAATACAGTATCGACACGTGTCATGGACTTTAAACGTGTAACGGATTGATTATGAGGGACTAAAGTTGACAAACGAAGAAAGTATGTGTGTAGAAGGATTCAAAGTGTCAACAATTGATAATTTTGCCTTTCAACAACCCTACACGATGTTTATACCCTTAAACGAATGAATCACGAATCGTATGAAACCGTTTGTGGAAGAAAGTGAAAGTTTACAAGACGCAAGGGTTAAATGTGTCAACATGTTTAAATTATACCTCTGATTGACCTTTTAACGAACCCGAAGCTTTGTAACGATTAATTATGTTCCCGAGAATAAGTGATAAAAATTTCACAAGGTTTCGATATCGTATGAGGAAAATACGTTAACTTTCGTAATTAAGGGGTTAAAATCATCATCAAGGCAAAACTTGTGTTTACGGTTATCATTTAACGAAACCGGACCCAACGGTGTATGGTTATATCTCATGGATCATAGAAATATAAGTTATATGGGTTAAATGTGCATAAAATGTAAGATATTATGTTTTAAAAGGTTCAGGGGGTGAAAATATCATTTTTGAAACTTGCTGATCAGGTTATCACCATGGTGGCGTCACGCCACCATCAACACCTTCTGCTGTCGCGCGACGCGATGGCATGATCTGGGTAGTAAGTCATGCACAGGTGCAGGTTCAGCAAGTTCTTCACCTTTGCATGGTTTTGATCGATTCTATGGGCTGTTAATGGTATTGTAAAACCTCCTAAACACATGTATGCTTCAGATTAAACTTGGGGACACTTCTATAAATCCTAGATCCATCCAAAAACCTGTATAAAGGGGCATGTTTGGCAGCCATTTGCACTCACAAGTTCAAAATTCATACTCTCAAACTTGCTCTCAAGCTTTGGAGTGTTTGAACTCATTCTCTGGAGCATCCTGCTTTGGAAGGAAGCTCTCTTAGTCTTAATCTTCGTGCTAAGGACTCTTGTAAGTGTGCTTAGCCTCTGTAATTAAGTTTTCATTAGTATAATGACCAAAAGTCAAAGATATCGTAAATACGCTTTGACTTAGTGATTAATCACTAATGGTCCAGCCATTATTCGAATTGAAAATGGCTATGAGTTGGTAATTATGTGGGTAATAATTCCTTAATAGGGCACCCCCTGCTTATCATTCTAACTTGGTCAATTGTCGGGTCAAACTTAATATTAAAAAGTCAACAGAAGCTATTTTTACAAATAAATTCATAACTAGTAATGTAGAAGTTATGGAACCTGTTTTAGCACTAAAATAACTTGGTAAATAGTGTAAGAACATGTCTAAGCATGTTCAACCCGACGATTCTAAGTTTAGGCTCGGTTCGGAACCGAAAGTCGTAAAAGTAGACTTTTGTTTGACTTTCAGTTCTGACCCGATTTAGCTTCGTTTAGATATGCCTTAGGCTTCCTTTAGGACCATGATATTGGTTAGTACAACCCTCTGAGGTTATACAACTTGGTTCCTTAGAAATCCGATTCATTTGCATGTTTCCGTTAATTGCTTAAATGTTGACTATGATGCCCTTTTGACCTTAAAATGAGATTTTTGAAAATGTGAGTGGACAAAAACCTTTATTACTGATTTATAAACATGTCTAAAAATTTGACATCAGTTTGAGGTCTAAATTAGGAGTTATGCTCAATATCGTAATTTGAAAGCTTTTTATTAATTAAACGACATTATTAGCATAAAGCCTATTTAAACCCAAATTTCGACACCAAACTTTTTACCCACTGATGTAATATAATATTTTGGGATTTTTTAATATTTTTATTTATTTTTAAACTGATCATGGCATAGGGTTCTTGCTTTGATTCGGTAATTGTCGGTTATACCCTTTTCGCTAATAACATGAGTTTTACATAACATTCAGATACCAAACTTTTGCTACTGATTTTATATAATAAATAAAATATTTTAAGCCTTCTAGACCGATAAAAATCTCAGCTTTCCTTATACAACCTGAAAATCGCCTAAAACCGACTTTTTACGCGTTATAAACGCATAGTATGGGTTAAAACCATTTTTGACATATAAGACTTAATACCTACTGATGTTTTAAGAAAATTTCTATACTGTAACAATAAGAAAAAGTTTTGAACTCAGATTTCCAAATTTGACCTTTAAAGCTTATGTGAAATGACCAAAATGCCCCTACGGCGCATAGTTTGACTATAAATGATAAATTTCACATATATGCAATACTCTACTGATATGACTTACAAAAATAAATATTTTTACTGATCATTTTAGACCAGAACCTTAGATTAGTATTTTACTTCTTTTATAACCTTTAAAATGACCAAAATACCCCTACGGGGCTTAAATTGGTTTTAAATCAATTTTGGGCATAATGGAAGGTATCCTACTGATATCATAACACATTTTAAGAATATTAACTTAGGAAACCTGTACATGACTCATTTGGTTACCCGTTATGCATTTTTCGCGTTCGGTACGGTTTATGTGAATAGTTTGCATAAATTGACCGAAGCGGGTCAAACCTTATCATTTTTACCTCAAAATCCAGAATGTGTTTAGTTTACCCATATTATACAAGTCTTCGAACTTGTCGGGTCTAATTCACATTCTAATCCGGTCTTCGCTTAATCTTGCGTTTTGAACCGTAAATCTTCTTTAAAACTAACCGGTCTAAGTTTAAACTAAAGTAAGACCCGTTAGGAATCTAATAGGTTAATAAAACCTTCATTCCAGATTTAGGAGCCAAATAAAAGATATTTGCACTTGCTGATTGTATACGGCTGGGATAAATTTTTTATTTTGCTCAGGTAAATCCTTTTAACTTATTTTCCGTTATACGGGCTTGGGATACGGTATTATAATAATACCGCTTGGTCGGGTTTGTAGTCATTTAAATCGGATTGCGATTAATATGATTACATAACCCGTTTTAATCTATTTTGTTTGGTATATGTCCTTTGGGGGGTTAATGACCATGTCCTGGATATCCTCGGCTCATTCATTGAAATGGCCATGACTTAAGCACGGGGTGTAGGCATACTCCTGAGTGAATAAATAAAGAGTCTTGCAAGCCTTATCACTTAAATCTGTTGAACAATTATCTTCTTTTGTTTTGATCCGCCTGTGGATCCTTTTACATTCTGTTTGTATACTTATGATACTTTCATTCGGTTTGTAATATTATTACTTTTAGACTTTCGCTGTGCATTAAACTGTGATTATTGACTATGATGATATCAACTACGTCACGATACTCCCCACCGGGCCCATCGGTAATACGTGGAAATATCGGGGTTTGAGATAAATATAATTAAGCTAAAATATTTATTATTTTAACAAATAATTATATAAATTGGAAGAATGTTAGACCCAGTACAGGCTCTAAACAATCTTCTTTTCACGTAATATGGCAAGTGATTTCAGTAGATGTGAAAAAGATGTGCGGAAATGGAAATCAGACTTTCAAGAAACAAGACCTACAGAATTATCAAGTTTATATCACTTTGAAACAAAAATGGTTTACAAGGTGATTGTAATATTATTATCTAATACAAACGAATCTTGAATTCTGTGGGGGAGAGAGCAATGGAGTTTTGATGTATGTGTGAATGATAAGCTTCAAACTCACTTTGCTTCTCCTGGTTGAGCCTTCTATTTATAGACGGCTTGTATGAATAAACAATTGTTTATTCATACAATAATTCCTGCAAAAAGTAGCCAATTGATATATTCATTGTTTCCAACGTTTAAGTTGCCTTTTTCATCATGATATCATTTAATGTCAACTTGCTTCGGTAATTGTGGCAGGACAGAGCCAATTTCAGACAAGTGGGTTGTTTCATCAGAAATTCTGATAAACCACTTCATCAAAAATTCTAATGAACAAATCATCAGAAAATCTTTGATGATCAGAATCGTCAGATACTGATGATATTTCATCAGAAATATCACCAGATCTATCAGAAATGACCTTTTCTGATAATCCAATTCAACTCTTGATCAACTTGTAATTCTTTGAAGTAGATGCTGTGCTTTTCCAGTTGTCCCATCTGATCTTCTTTTTCTAGTTCGTGATCTTTAGGTCTGTGATCTCTTCATAGACACAGTTGATTATGCTTTTCTTCAATACTTACAAATAAAGTTTCTTAACAGTTTCCCCCTAAGTATTGTAAGAAAAAGAACTACCTCTATATCAAACATAAACAACTTTCTTTGAAAGAAAAAAATCAAAAACAACTAAGTTCAGAAACATTGAACATAGTCAAACCAACTTAAATCAGACAATGATAAAATATTGTTCATAAACAGAAATTTTAATCTTATTAAGTCATTAGTTGATCTTCACTCCACCTCTGTATTTGTCTCCAGGTTTAAGCCTTTTCTTGTGATCAATAGCCTTTTGAGTTGCTTTGTACATCTTTTTATACCATCCTCTTGCTTCCATCCAATTTTCAATACACTCTTCAATTGTTTTTTCTCAGCTTTTCATTGTTCTTTCCCTTCATTTTGAGCTGCTCTTGTTTTTCATTCATGCAGTTTCTTATATATTTTAGTGTTTGATTTGAATACCTGCATATTTCACTGATTCTGAACAGAGCTTTTTCTTCATTTGCATCTTTGAAGACTACATACATTTCTGGTTGATCAAAGATTGCTCCGGTTCTTATTGGTTTAGAAGAGATTTCAGCTGGAATTGAAGTGTTTGGAGGCGGTATTAGCACTTTGTTGCTGTACTCAAAATTGATACATAGATCAAAGTCTGCCAGTGCAGCCCTTTTGTATAACTTTGCTCCTGCCCTTTTGAGACTTTCAAGGGCTCTTCTGATTATAACTGAGTTTCCTTTCATTTCATCAATGATATTCTTCATCTTGACTATTCCCAATGGGTGAATATCATCAGCCAGATTTGCATCAGTAACCTTTTGTTGACTGTTGTCTTTTCTGATCAAGGTATACTTGTTTTGTGCTTCATTGCCTAGGATGCCTCCTCCAGTGGTCATTGTATCAATTCTTTCAATTGATACTATTGGATTGGTCACATGCTTGTGTAAAATTACCCAACCTCCATTATTTCTGTTTTCAACAATACCTTTGCTCATTGGAGAGAGTGATCTCTTTGGGTTGTCTTCTGGACCTTTCCAATAGTAATTCTTTAGATGTTCTTCAGGATACAGTATAGTGTGTAAATCACCTTTTACCACATCCATTTCTCTGATGTTCCCTTCTGAATCTTCTATCATTTCTTTTCTTGGCCTTTTTGAGGAAGTCACTTCATGTTCCATTCTTCTCTTTTCTTTTGTATTCATCATTATGCTCAACTCTGTTTCCCCAGTGATGGTTGTAGAAACTGGTTGTACTGGAACATGATCTTTTGATTGTACCCTTGATGTGTCTGGCTTTGAGACATTTGGTGGAGGACCCATGGGTATCTTTTGTTTATCTTGAGGTGGATCCATGGGTTGCTTCTGTTTTTGAGCTGTTGAGGTTTTTGTTGGTTTGGTTTGACCTTGTTGAATAGTTTCTGGTTGTTGTTGAGGAATTTCTGATCTTCTTGCTTGTCTTTCTTGTGGAATTGGGGCTTTCAGTTCATGAAGATCAATATTTGCTAGTCTGGCAACATTATACTGCAATCTCTTGACTAACAGATGAACATTAGTAAGAGCTTGAGTATTTGTTTCCTCTTGTTTCTTCATATTCTGGAACTCCTTATTTTCTTGATTTCTTTGTGCAGCTAATTCCATCAACAGTTTCTCAAAAGCCTCAGTCATGCTGCTGTTGTTGGCTCTGAGGAACTGTATTTCTTCAAGAAGCTTCCCTGAACTTGAGCTTTCTCCTGCAGTTGCACCCTCAACCATCTTTTTCTTGATATCATTCAGGTCCTTGATAGCTTTCTCAATTTCTGATGAGCTTTCTTTGTTTTCTGATGATTTTTGCAATTTATTGAGAGTTGCAGTATTATCTTCAGTTTGCTTCTGCACAGTTCTGACAGTTTCTGACAAAAACTTGATCTCTGACTTTTGGTTTCTGATTTCTTCTAGTATAAGATCAAGTTTTTCTTCAGTTGCTATTTTTGCAGTTGTGTAGGTGACACAGATTGATGTTCTTGGGAAATTGGAGAAACAACAGATGTTTCTCTTCTAACACCAGCAGAAAACACATTCTCTGCTGTTTTAAGGTTAAGAGGATTGGAAGAATCCAAATTCCCTATATCCTCACCAGAAAATTGAAACAAATTCAAGTTCTGGATTTCCTCATTTCCTTGAACCTTTTCAGGTTCTCCATGAGTTGTTGAGAAACTTTTATTTTTCTCATCCAGGTTTCCTTGATCAGCAGGCTGATCTCCACCTGTTGTTACTACATTTTCCTCCTCAGAATCTGATTCAGAAAATGAGTCTTTTGTTTTACTCACATCTTGTTTTGAAGAAATAGTTTCTCTAAGTAAGATTTCATGTTTTCCTTGAATTGATTCATCAGAATCATTCTCAGAATCATAAAATATATTTATTTTAGACTGTTGTGCACCTGTTTCTCCAATGTGTGAGTCTCCAGCATGATGTCTTTCAGCCACAGGACTCATGTTTACATCTTTATCAGCTAGATGAGGATCAGATTCATCCTGTTGTTCCATTCTTGGTGTGCTTGACTCCTGTGCATCATGCTCCATAGGGGACACTTGTTCAAAAACTCCTTTGCTCTGTGACTTTTTGTTCAACATTTTCAGGTATTCTGCTCTGTATGGTGATTCTTCTGGTATCATACTCATCACTTTTTCTGTCAGAGCAGGTACATCGTAATCTGACTTCCAAGACCCTACAGCATTCCAAGGTTTCATAATTTCTGTCTTCCACATATTTTCTGATGCTAGGATTTCCATGTTTCTTTTCAGAAAAGCATCAGAAATTATGATTGATAGAAATCTTGGAAAGGGTAGATGTGAATCTATTCTTCCATCTCTGGTCAGAATTGATCTTCTGATCAGAATAAATATTTCTGCTCCATAATCAATGTTCAATCCATTAATTAGACTGAACATGATTGTTAGAATGCTCATATTTATCTGATCAGTACCTCCAATCTTTGATGATAAACACTTGTTCAGAATTTCCATTAAAACTTGCCAGAAGGCAGGTAGCTTGTTTCTCTTGAATTTATTGATTGTCGAAATCTTTGCTTTGTATCCCATCATAGCATCAAGTTGTGAAAACATATCTTCTCTTTCTGGTGACTTTTCAAAGTTCTGATGTAAGGGTAGCTCCAAACATTCCCTTATCTTTTCTGGTGAAATTTTGATGAAGATATTTCCCCATACATGTGCTGTTAGCTCAGTTTGACTTGAGATTTTGAGAGTTTTTACAACTTGTTGTATGAGTTCTTGTGGCACCTCTCTGGTCTTTGTAAGAGCTTGAGCTAACGGGCATCTTGTTAGAAATTCAATGAGAATTTGACACTTTGTATCATACACTTCGATGTTATCATTCATTGCTTCATTGTTGCTCTTTAATGGAAGAAATTTATCTTCAGTGATGAAAGGAACTGTGTGTTTAACTTGAGGTTTGTTGATGTTGACAGCAGCCATTGATAATTTGGGTTTTGTGTTTGGAAAAGGGTTTTAGGGTTTTGAATTTGAAGGTTGAAGATGGAAGACTCTGTTTTGAATGAGGTATTTATAAGGTGTGTAGACAGAGATTTTTGAGTGTTTGTCGTGGGTTGTTTAAGTTTAAGAGGATTAATGACACCTTTATGATTTTTTTAATCCTTTTAAGGAGACAACCGTTTTTGAAAGTCCTTTGATTTATCTCTAATTTAATGTATATCTTTTTAAGGATACTCAGAGATTTCAAAGATTTTGTAGATAAACACTAGTTTCCAACTTGCACATTTTCTCTATGTGGGACCCCTTTTTAAAAGGTCCAATCGAAACCCTTTGTGCGTCTCCCCAGATATTTCTCATAATGATATATATATATATATATATATATATATATATATATCATCAGAAATATTTTTTTTTAGATGAGAGGGAATAAGTAGAGTTATGAGATTTTACTTACATTATAGTCTTGCAGTTCTGAACTCCACACCTTTGTTCTGATATACCAGAGATATATATTTTTCATATGGCTTGTTCCAGTCCTCAGAAAAAAAAATTTTAGAAAGAAACTAATTCTTAAAAAATTTAGATTTTCATAAATTCAATTAAATCTGATAAAGAAAAAATTGTTTTTCTGATGATATGTTAAACTTTCCGATTTTTCAAAACAAAATTTGATTTTCTGATTTGTTACCAGAATCTTCAAAGTTTTCTGGTGAATGATCAATTTTTCTGATTGATCATCAGATTATGAGTTCTACTAACTTCTGTCAGTATTTATGTGTAATTCACCAGATTTTCTTTGCTTTTATCAGTCAAGTTGTGTTTGTTCCCCCTAGATTTATTTACCAAAATTTTTTTAAAACAAACCTGTTGAAAGAAAACATAAAACAAACATGTTAAACGAAAACAAAACATCAAACAAAGACAACTACTCCTCCTCCTCCTCCTCTAACACGTTGAACATGTACTTCACATATAACCAAAGACTGGTTACACATCCGGTATGATTCTTTGCCGGCGTCAAGGTGGCTTCACTAATGTTTTCTTAAAGTACCATCTCAGCTCTTGAGTAGCAACTTCTCACTCTTCCAAAGCCCAGCTGACTAGTGATCACCTTGGTAACAAATCGAGGGTAAATCAGAAAGGGTTGATGGTCGTGGATGTTTGCTTCTAGGTCTCTCATTAGAAACTTAGCATAGTTGAACGGTTTTTCTTGTATCACAGTATGCACCACTTCCATCATCATATTTGACAGCTCATTGAAGTGTCCAATTTTCTTGGAAAAGCAGACACTTAGCTGAGTTACCAAAAACTGGAAAGGTGGTATAAAACCAGACTTGCTAATGGCCCTTGATGAGTTGAGTGTGTGATAGCCCATTTCAGTCAAGGTTTGTTGCACATTAGATTTTTCCGGAAGTTGGATTTCATGATTATTACCCAGTTTGAGGACATTTCTGATTGTTTCTTCTTTTAGAGTAATTTTTACTCACATTACCTCACTTTCAATCCACATAGAAGTACTGTTGGATCTGAGTTTCTTTTTTATTGTATTTTCGTTTGAAATTAAGATGGAAATGAGAGAGTTGTGCAGCGGAATTAAGATGAAAACAAACTTTGCATACAATCAAACGAGAGTAATACTTTAATCAAACATCTTTACACAATGAATCGAAAGATTGAATTTGTTTCAACAACGATTACAATGATTGATGAATGAATGCAAACTCCCCCTCAGCCAGAGCTCAGTAGTTTGTTCGTGCAAAGAAGACGGTATTGCAAGAGCTGATAGAACAGTACAAAGTACTGAACTATTTATAGGCACTTGCAAACCACTGAGCATCTTAGCTGACGTCACCATGAAAGTGACATCTAACCTCCTAACAAACTCTAACCTCTGATCTATACAAACTCTGATATACTAACTACTGCTATTACATTTCTTTACATAAAAGACACTTAAACAGCTGCTGCATCCTTCCACTGCTGTGAACCCAGCAGTGCCTGTCCGGATCAGCAGTACTTGACTCAAGGCAGTAGATTGAGTCAGCAGAGCTTTGGTCTTCCATCAGTCTTTGACATTTGTTAGTAGATGCAAAGCAGCAGTTGTAGGACAGCACTTAGTAAGATCAGCAGATAGGAGGTCAGCAGATATAAAACCACTTTCAAGGGGAGAGATTTGCATGAACTAACTGTAATCGTCTGCTTATTCTGGATCCACTGCTCTGATCCAGTTTTGGCTTTAATTATCTGTTCCTCTGATAGGGTTCAATCCCAACAATCTCCCCCTGGAACAGATAATGCCAAAACTCTTCATTATTTATGGAATTCTTTATTGCCTCATCAACAGCTCCCTTATCTGACCTTTAAATTGTAATTCAAAGTCTAGGGCATCTGTATCTTCATCATCCCTGCTAAGTGGAAGATCAAGGAGATCCTGCAAATCTTCAAGACTCAGGCCAAGAGCTTGTTCCCTTGATATTTTCTCCACTTCTCCACCAGACCTGAGCAAAGTCAATACGCAGGTCTGTTTGTCAGTTTCCCACTTTTGTATTTTTGAGCCTGGTGGGTTTCTTGGGAGATGTTTATTTGCAGAAGTATTTGGAGAGGCTGGCCTATTCATGACTGGCTGAGCAGTACTTGCAGTTTGATCCAAACCAAGAGTTTCCATGATCATTTTCTTTATACCCTCTTTTCCAAGGTCTTCACCTTCCATTAACTCTTTGATGGTTTCAGCAATCAGCTGTTTCTGTGGCCTTCTTTTGTAGATGGCAGCACCAACTGGAGCTGTGGATCTCCTGATTTGCAGCTTTGATGGTCTTTTTGAAACCGCCGCTTCAGGATAATCAGGCTTTTGAGGAACTGTGGGATCTTTCTTTCTTAATTGTTCCAACTTTTTGTAAGTAGCCCTGACCACATCTTCTTTCCATCTAGCAACTTGTCTTTTGTTTCCATAATCAGCTGCTACCAGTTCCTCTTTCATTCTCCTCAGCTCTTCCTGTTTGTCAGGTACATTCTTTCTAAACTTTGCCCAGTTAGGAGGAGTGTGAGTGACTTTCCTTTTTATCATGTCTTGAATTCGTGCTGCTTCGTTTTCAAGTTCCGGAATAGTCCACTCTTTGTACATGTATCTCTCTCCTTTGTACTTCTTGTGAGCCATGATGCTTTCAATGTAGTCTTTCTTCAGAGTTTCAGCTGCTCTTTCAGAAATTTGTTGACTAACATTTTTTGCAAATTTCTCTAGGGATCTGACTTGTGTGAGCAAATATTGACTTCTCTGTGCAATTTCTTTATCAGATTTCCCTTGTGTGTTTTTCTTTAAGATATCCTCTGCTTGCTTGGCCTTGATTTCCAAATATTCATCAACATTTTTAGGCCAGGGATATCCTTTTATTGATGGCAAACTCCGTTTGGCAGGGTCATCCTCAAAGTAAAAAGATTTTATTTCTTCTCTAACAGCTGCTAATTCAAGAGGAAATTGAACACCTGCAGGAGGTAAGGGCTTGTACATTTTAACTGAAGAGAGAGGAACAGGTTTTGGAATTGTGACAAGTGCTAAAGATTTTGAAGATGTTTGTGGTGGTGAATTGTCATCATCTTTGAGAATTAGTCTTCTCCTTTTTGTAGGAGGGACTGATGATGTTTTGGATGGAACAGTGGTGGTAGATGTAGTGGCAGTGGATTGTGATTGACTAACAGCTGTTGAAACAACTGGTGTTTCAACCACTGTTGTCATTACAATAGATGTTATAACATCTGCTGTCTTCTGCTGTATGTCAGCAGGTGTTGTTTTTGGTGGTAATGATGGTAAAGCAGTGGATGTTGTGTGTGTTGAAGTGGTGTGTGTTGATGGAACAACTGTTTGGCAAGCAGTAGTTTTTGTAACTCCTGTTGCATCAGCTGTTTTGTATGGTGGTTTTTGAGCAGACTTTGAATGTCTGGTTGGAATGGATTTGGGTTGCCTCACTTTTCTAGTAGGCTTCTTCTTTTCCTCAATAGGATTTTCATGATCCTTTGACCCAGAAGTACCCTGATCTGGATGATCCATTCTGTCCACCCTGGCTTTCCTTTTGGCCTCTCTATCCCTTTTTACACTTGCAACTGCTTCTGCTAGTGCATTTGTTGTCACATCAATTTTCTTGCTGCCATCTGGCAAAGGGATCTTTTTGGTCATGTTTGAATTTTCTGGTTCAAGATAGAGACCATCCTCTATACCCTTCTTTTTCCACTCCTTAATTTTCTCCCCCTTTTTGGCATTATCTTCGGGGATTTGATAAATGTAGCGGACTTTTGGAGGAGCATTGCCAGTGGTGTGCAAGATCTAAGTTTTGAGAGCCTTTAAATCAGCCTGAGTGTTCTTGAACCTTGACTCCATTGCATTTCTCAGCTGTTGTACATGTTTTTCATGTTGCTGATCTGCTAATTGTGCTTGTTGTTGGAGAAAAGATTGAAATAGATTCCAGAGCTCATTTGTAGCAGGTGCCCTTTGTGGAGCAGGTGCTTGAGGTGGAACAGCAGTTGATTGTACCTTCTGAATTTGTAACACCTGTTGTAGCATATCTTTGAGTTCTGCAACAGAGTTATCAAGCTTTGCAATATGATCCGTCAATTTCTGGTACTTTAAACCATCACCCAAGTTAATGGGATCATCTGATTTCCCACTAGTAGTGGTTTTATCAGTGGTAGATATAGGGAGTATACTCCAAACATTAACCACTGATGCCCCTTTTTCTTGGTACGGGGTCTTCTTCCTTAAACACTTGACAACCTTTTGATGTTGCCAGTAGGATAAATAAATCCACTGGTGGTTGGCAGAGGTGCTATAAAAGAAATTGCCTCCAAGGAAGTCTTATTAATGTAACCACTGTCCAACTGTAAACCTGTAGGTACAACAGTTGTAGTGGCTGCTTCACTTGGATTACCACCAAGAGTTACTTGTAACTCATGGGGTGTAACCTCCTCAGGTTGTGTTGGTGGGTTAGCAAAGATTGATACATCAGACCCAGTCAGTTGTTGAGGTATATTCTCATTAGTAGGTGATTGAGAAGGACTGGTTAATCCCTGGTTCAAATCAATTGCATCCAACAGTGGTTTTATTGGTGAGGGAATTGTGGATGTGATGATTGGTGTAGAAATAGGATGTGTCCCGGGCATTGGACTGTGGATGATAGAAACGAGTGTTTCCAGAGCATCATGATGTGGAGACCCTATTTGTACAACCTGTTCTTTTTTTGAAGAAACAGGAGGAGTTTCGGTTATGGGTTGAGATATTTGTACCAACTGCTGTGAGGAAGTAGCAGCAGTGGTTTCTTGTGACTTTTGTGTTGTCACTGGCAGGTGCTCTGGTATCTCATCCTCCAGAGATGCCTTTTTGATGGTTTGGGGGGGGGGGGTTTGTGTTTTTCTTTTTGTTGGCTTTTTGGTGATTTTAGGTGTGGGTTTCAAAACAGTTGTGCTGCTGCTTTGATCACCTTGAGCAGTGGGCTCAGCAGCAGATACCTGAGGAGCAGTTGTAACTGCTAAAATATGCTCAGGCACCTCTGCTTGTGTTTTGCAAGGTGCTAACATTCTTGAAAAAGTTTCAGTTGTTAAACTGTTTATTTGAGTAGAATCACCTTGGTTTATTACAGCTAAATCATCCTTACTGAATTTCTTTGAAAAATAGTAACTTAAAAACCTTGGAAACAGTAAGAATGATTTTGTTTCAACATTATTAACCAAATCTTTAAAGATTTCCCGAGAATAGTTAAAATTTTCTCCTTGAAGAATTGCATATCCCAGATTTTGAATCTTTAAAGGGATTTCATTGAAAGAAGTGGTTTTGTTTGAAACACATAGTAGGAGGGTATGAAATAGAAATCTGGTTGCAGACGGAAAATAACCTTTTTCTAAGGTAACTTTCTTCATCATTGTGGCTTCATACCCTCTCTCAATGAAGTCAGTTTGTAACTCGTTTTTAGTGAAAGAAATTTTACCTTCCTGATCACTGAGTTGAAAGACCTCTGAAATGGATTGTGGCATGATTTGGACAACTTTACCCTTTATCGAAGAGTTTATGGTGGTTGCAGTGTCTCCTTGTTTTTCAAGAGTTGCATTTTTCCAGAACTCCCTTTGGGTCGCCAAATAGATTGGTGCATCGGCAGTGAACAAAGTTTTGTACTTTGATTTTGCCATGAGATCAATGATGGAATCGAAAACTTTGGTGGTTCCTGGTTTTGTGAGAAGACCCAGGAGATTGTGAGATGGTTTATGTGGAATTTCAGTGGAGATTGCCTTTTGAGAGGCTGTTTTCGATGATGATTTGGATGAGGGTTTTGAGGATGACTTCGATTTTGTCATTTTGAAGATGAATGATCGAAGAAAGTTGTGAAAGATGAGAAGAAAAACTGCTTTGAGAAGAGAATTTTTAAGAATTCAATTCGACAGTAAAACCCTGTTTTGGTGGTGAGTGGGGGATTTTATAGGGAAGAAAGTGAATGCTGAGGTGGCAGCCGTTACAAAAGGTCTGACCAATATGTACTGCCCACGTGACAACCCCTGTTGAAAGTGAAGGACAGTACTTGTGTGATAGGGACAGATGAAGGCAGTGGTATGAAAGCAGTGGATGATTTTCACTATCAGTGGATAGCATATCAGTGGATAAGACACTGCTTTTGAACAACAGAGTTTATCAAAGTAATGAGAGAGCAGGGGTTGACTTTCAGCAGTGGACAGACTTTTGAAGGAAGCAGACTTTTGAACAATCAGTGGTTAATGGCTGACTTTTAAGGATTTTAATGAAAAATTTTCATTTTTAGCTATTTTTAAGGATGGAGTTTTGATTTTCTGAAAACATTTTGTTGCTTTTATTCATAGAAAAACAAGGTGTTGCTTGTTATTCCATGTTCAGCATTCCAATTCTAGAGACCAAGCTTTCAAAAGTGGCTGTATCAAGTGCTTTTGTGAGCACATCAGCCAGCTGGTCTTTAGTTGGGACATGATGCAGAGAAATCAAACCTTTTTCATAGCAATCCCTCATAAAGTGATGTCTGATGTCGATGTGTTTGGTGGTTGAATGGGAAACTGGATTTTTGATGATATTTTCTGCTGCCTGACTGTCCAACATGAGTGGTGTCTTCAAGGCAGTGATACCAAAATCCAGTAACTGATTTTGAAGCCACAGGAGTTGGGCTGTACAGCTTGTAACAGCAATGTATTCAGCTTCAGCAGTGGATGTTGAAACAGCTGCTTGCTTTTTGCTTTGCCATGAGCCTAAGCAATCACCTAGAAACTGGCACCCTCCTGATGTGGACTTCCTTGTGGTGTGACATCCAGCAAAGTCACTGTCTGAGAAACCTGAAAGCTTGATGTTCCCATTAGCTGGATACCAGATACCAAGTGTGGGAGCACCTTTTATGTATCTGAAGATCCTTTTTACAGCAATGAGATTTGATTTTCTGGGAGCTGATTGACTTCTTGCACAGACACATGTTGCAAACATGATGTCTGGTCTAGATGCAGTTAGGTACAATAAAGACCCAATCATGCTTCTATAAAGTGTTTGGTCAATCAGCTCATCCTTTTCATCAGACATGACCAGCTTATTTGTTGCCATGGGTGTGCTGCATGGTTTACAATCATTCATATCAAATTTGGTTAAAAGTTCTTTAGCATATTTGCTTTGATGAATGAAAGTTCCATTTTGCAATTGCTGTACTTGGAGACCAAGAAAGCATTGCAGCTCACCCATAGCACTCATTTCAAACTCAGCTGTCATGAGTTCTCTAAACTCTTCACACATTGAGTTAGATGTGCTTCCAAAAATAATGTCATCCACATAAATCTGGACAATCATTAAATCCTTCCCTCTCCATTTTAAAAACAGTGTTTTATCAATGGTACCTCTTTTGAAACCATTTGAGAGTAGGAAGTTGGAAAGAGTTTCATACCAGGCCCTTGGTGCTTGTTTCAAGCCATACAAGGCTTTGTTTATCCTGTAGACATGATCTGGATAAAATGGATCCTCAAAACCTGGAGGTTGACAAACATACACCTCTTCTTGAATTGTACCATAGAGGAAAGCACTTTTGATATCCATTTGAAACACTTTCATATTGTGGTTGACAGCAAAGGCCAGGAACAGTCTAATGGCTTCCAATCTTGCAACAGGGGCAAATGTTTCATCATAATCAATCCCCTCTTCCTGTCTGTAACCTTGAACCACAAGCCTGGCTTTATTCTTGACAACAATACCCCTTTCATCAGTTTTGTTCTTGAAGACCCACTTTGTGCCAATGGGACTAACCTCTTCTGGCAGTGGTACAAGCTCCCATACTTGTTGTCTTTTAAACGGTTGGAGCTCCTCCTGCATGGCTTCTACCCAGCTGTTGTCTTTCAGTGCCTCTTGGTACTTGACTGGCTGATGGAGTGATAGAAAACCAGCAAAAAGACAAATGTTTTGGGTTTGACTTCTTGTGAGCACCCCTTCATTTATGTTGCCAATGATTTGATCAGGTGGATGAGATCTCAAGAAGATTAAATCTCCTTGGTATGGTATGATGGCATTGGTTGGTGAAGGCTGCAAATGTGTATCATCTGAGCTAACCACTGCTGGGGACTTTGATGATCCAGCAGTGGCTTCAAAAGGTGGTGGTATAGGAGGTAATGAAGTGGACAACTGCTGACTTTTATCCACTATTTGAGGACTTTTGTCAGCAGTGTTTGAGGATGTGGAAGTAGTGGTTGATGGGTTACTTTGGTCAACAACTGTTGAGGTAGCAGTGGTTGAGCTTTGACAACTGTTTTGAACAGCTGGTGCTTTTCCCTTTGTGGCAGACCTTTGAGGGATGATGATTTCATACCCATAGTCTGGTGTTGTATCCTCTGATGGACCTGCACTGTTAGTCTGCAGGGTTTTCAAGATCAAACAGATCTGCAGACTGCAGGGTTTGCTGGGATTTTCATTGATGAAAGTTCATTGAACTTAACATTCAAAGTCTCCTCCACTGCCTTAGTCCGTGTATTGAAAACTTTGTAGGCCTTGGCAGTGGTTGAGTATCCCAGATGATAACCACAATCAATTTTGGCTGCAAATTTTGAAATGGAATCTTTTAAGTTCAAAATAAAGCATGGGCAGCCAAACACTTTGAAATATGAGATCAGTGGTTTAATTTTATACAGAATTTCATAGGCAGTCTTTTTGTGCCTGGGGTTTATTAAAACTCTGTTTTGAACATAGCAAGCGGTGTTTACTGCCTCTGCCCAGAAAGTTAATGGCAAACCTGAATCTGCAAGCATGGTTCTGGCAGCCTCAATCAGAGTTCTGTTCTTCCTTTCCACTACCCCATTCTGCTCTGGTGTTCTTGGGATGCTGTACTGCCTTACAATCGCTTTCTTCACACAGAAGGCATCCAACTCCCTATTTTTTAATTCTGTGCCATTGTCACTCCTGAAGCTTTTCACTGGAAGGTCAAATTGCTTTTCAACCTGTATTACAAAGTCTTGCAAAATGCCTGCAGTTTCATCTTTTGAGTGCAAAAAGAAAGTCCATGTGAACCTAGAAAAGTCATCAACAATAACCAAACAATATCTTTTCTTTTTGAGGCTCATGACTTGAACTGGGCCAAACAAATCCATGTGTAGCATTTGCAAACACTGGGTTGTTTTGGACTCTTCAATGGACTTGTAAGAACTTTTATGCTGTTTTCCTTTTAAACAGGAAATGCAATGTTCAGGACATGAAAACAATTTTTGTGGTAGGCCTCTCACCAAACCATTTTTTGAAATTTCTGTGATTGTCTTAAGTTCTGTCTCTTTGTTAGAGGCAGCTGAGAACAGACAGGCATCAGCTCTGGGACACTCTTTTGACATGTCAACAACATAAACATTGCCACTTCTTTGAGCAACAAGTTTAGTTTGACCAGAGTTGATTATTGCTTCAATCTTTTTGACCATTTCTGGTCCAACAATCCTACAACAGTCTTTTGTGAAGAATGACCCAAATCCCTTGTCACTCATTTGAGACACACTCAGAAGGTTGAATTTTAGATTGTCTATTAGATTGACATTTTCAAATTTTACTTTTCCAGACTCCACTATACCCGACCCCAGAACTTTTCCTTTACTATTATTCCCAAAGGATATATCACCCCCTCCATGGATTTTAAAGTCTTTGAGGAGGGCTTTACATCCTGTCATGTGCCTGGAGCCTCCACTATCTACATACCAAAGACTATCAAAGCATGCAGAAGCTCCCTGCACATGAAGTAAAAGGATTAGTTCATTAAGGTCTCCAAAGCCAACAAGGCTTTGGATGGGGTCTCAACAGTGTCTGGGATGGATGCAGAATGATGGACAGTGGTTAGGTCAGGAGTTTGAACTGTTTTAGGACAGTGTTTCTCTAACCACTGTTGTGGGTCCTGACCAATCATCTGCTGGTAACCAAAAGGATGCTTGTTCACTTTGGGTTTAGAGTGCCTTTTGTAGGCCTCATAAACGTGAGGAATCCTTTGGTAAGACTGTTTTTCTCTGCCTTTTCTGAACTGATTGGCAGGGGGTGCATCAGTAACCTGAACATCTCTTTTGACAGATGTTTGGTTCAGCTGTTTTGTAACAGCTGTTTGAACTGGCACAAACAGTGGTTGTTTCTTGGTGAATTTGACAGATGTTGATGATGATGGACTCAAGGATGTTTTAGCAATGTACTCATTCTTTTTCACATCAAAGTTTTTGAGATACACACATGCTTGAGTTTTGTGGTTTGTTTTACCACAGACAATGCAACCTTCAGCTGAAACAATGACACTTGTTCTGTTTAAATCATACGCTTTTAAGTGGAAACAATCTTTTGTAAGATGATTCCTTTTCTCACAGAATTCACAAAACAAGTTATCAATTTTTTCTTTCTTCTTTCTCTTTTCAGACTCCTTTGCAGCAGAGGTTTTAACCACTGCTGGGATGTCCTTGAGAGGTATGACTTTAGCTTTTGGAGCCTTGACACCATCAGTTGATGTAAAGTCCATTGGCTTGAAATTTTCAAGAATGTCACACTCATCAGACCATTTTGGTTTAAACTGGTATTCTTCAAGCTCCTCAAAAGTAGAGGATTCCATTGGTCTGTCAAGTGTGATTTTGTTTCCAAGTTTGTCAGTGATTTTCACTTCTTGGCCATTCTTGTTTGTGGGGATGAACTCAGTGGTTTGAACAGATTTTTCAAAAGCAGTGTTTTCATCATCATGTTTTCTATAGCCAACCCCAAATTTCACATTGCTTTTTCTTTGTTTTTCAAGCATAACCTCATATCCTTTGCAAGATTCCACCCATCTTTCACAAGTAATCTGGGCAGACTCCAACTCCTTTTTGCAAACTTGGTATTTTTCTACCATAGTTTGAAGTTGGGTTTTGGTTATACTTTGCTCTTCTTTTAGACAGCTGTTCTCTTTTTCCTTTTCAGTCAATTTGTTTTTAAGTTCTTTTAAAGACCTTTCAAATTTGACCTCATCAGACAAGATTTTATCCCGAAGGTTTTCATTCACCTCTTTAATGTTAGCAAAAGCAATTATGCAATTGTCAGAACACAGTTTTTCAAGAACTTGAGGAGATACCTTGGCAGCTGCCATCATTGCACAATCACATTGATGATCTTCCTCATCATCAGCTTTCACCTTCTTTTCACCAGCCTTTTCTTCCTTCTCTTCTTGTTTGTCCTCTTCGGACCATGGTTCTGTCAGTGGTTCAATCAGGGAACCTGAACTTTCTCCCAACAGTAGTTCACCAGCCACAGCAGTAACCACTGCTTCAGTCACCTCTTCCACTGTTTCAAAGCTCTGCTGTTCCTCCTCAGTTTCAACCCCCTCATGTATTGACTCTAATGCCATCAAACAAAACTCATCATGAGAAGGATCATTAGAAGCATAGAGTGCAAAATTTTCATCATTAAGGTCTTCAGGCATACTGCTCCAGTCAACAAACCCTTGAGTGAAAAAACTTTGTTGATCTGGTTGTGCTGCTGCTGGAGCAGTGGTTTGAGGTGCAACAGGTTGCACTTGTACCTGTGGAGCAGGGGTTTGAACATATTGGATTTGTGGAACAGTAGTTTGGACATAATGTACTGGCACAGGGGCAGCAGCATAGTGAGCAGTGTTCACTTGAGCTGCTGGGGCATATTGGGCATAGTGCACAGTGTTTTGGTTTTGAGGTCTAGGATTTGAGCTAGGATGAGTAATTATGGGACCAGTAGTTTGACTCCTACATTCCCTAGCGAAATGTCCCAACCTATTACACTTGTAGCACTTGATTTTCGATTTATCCAACCCAACCCTTAGATTCCCATGCAAACCTGGGAATTTTCGCCCTGTTCTTTTGTAGAACTTGCTAGTTCTAACACTTAGCAAAACCAGTTGGTGCAGGATGTCCATTTCCTCTAAATCAGTGGGATCAAAATGTTGCAAATCATTTAGTTCAAAACTTAAATTGTCTGACATCTGGTTTTCATTTGCAGTGAATGCATAACTAGCAGAGTGAGGATCAGGGTTGTTAAAATTTGCACCAGCAGTTATGTCAATGAAGTGATCATAACCCTGATCCTTACCACTGCTCCCAGATTCTTCTTGACCCAGAAGAGCAGTATTACCGAAAGTGTAATCATCGGTAACTTTTCCTGACTCTTGTAACCTCCTTTTCTGGTTCAACTCCCTTTCGTAGGTTAGGAGTCGACCGTGGAGTTGGGTCAAGGTCAGATCCTTGAATTCAGGTGAGTTTCGGGTGACAAAAGCTATGGTGTCCCATTTTTCTGGCAGTGACCTGAGGAACCTGCTATTTTGAGTTGAGTTTGTAAAAGTGGTGTTAACAAGCCTCACTTCACTGATGAGACAACTGAAACGCTCAAATTGTTGCGTTAGTGATTCGCCTTTAACGTAGCAAAATGTTTCATACTGTTGGTTCAGGATTTCCCTATTGTTTTCTATGACTTCTTCAGTTCCCCCAAACTGTTCCTTAAGTGCGTCCCATAACTCTTTGGCACTGTTACAATGTAACAGTCCAGCATATATCTCATTGGGCAGCGCTGATGCTACGATGCTAAACGCTTTAGCATCTAGTTCGATCTTTTGAAAATCGGTTTCGGTATAATTTTCAACTGGTTTTGGAACGAACTTTTTAGCATCTTCAGCACTTGGCACTGAAGGAACATGGGGACCATAAATGACAGACTTCCAACAACCTGTGCTTTGTTGAGCGAGGATGTGACCCATCCTCCTCTGCCAGATGTTGTACTCATTTCTTTTTAGCATAGGTGGTTTAAAAAGCGAGCCGATGTTGTTTTTATCATCCTGAGATTGTGACGTCATTCTTGTTGTTTTACAGACACTGATAAATCAACTTTAATGGTGATTAATCCTTGCTCTGTTTTTCAACGGACGAACAAACGATCAGTATCAACTGTTATGAGCTGAACTATTTACGTCAAAATGATTGTTAAATCAAATTTGACTGTCCAAGCTCTGATACCAATTGTTGGACCTGAGTTTCTTTTTGATTGTATTTTCGTTTGAAATTAAGATGGAAATGAGAGAGTTGTGCAGCGGAATTAAGATGAAAACAAACTTTGCATACAATCAAACGAGAGTAATACTTTAATCAAACATCTTTACACAATGAATCGAAAGATTGAATTTGTTTCAACAACGATTACAATGATTGATGAATGAATGCAAACTCCCCCTCAGCCAGAGCTCAGTAGTTTGTCCGTGCAAAGAAGACGGTATTGCAAGAGCTGATAGAACAGTACAAAGTACTGAACTATTTATAGGCACTTGCAAACCACTGAGCATCTTAGCTGACGTCACCATGAAAGTGACATCTAACCTCCTAACAAACTCTAACCTCTGATCTATACAAACTCTGATATACTAACTACTGCTATTACATTTCTTTACATAAAAGACACTTAAACAGCTGCTGCATCCTTCCACTGCTGTGAACCCAGCAGTGCCTGTCCGGATCAGCAGTACTTGACTCAAGGCAGTAGATTGAGTCAGCAGAGCTTTAGTCTTCCATCAGTCTTTGACATTTGTCAGTAGATGCAAAGCAGCAGTTGTAGGACAGCACTTAGTAAGATCAGCAGATAGGAGGTCAGCAGATATAAAACCACTTTCAAGGGGAGAGATTTGCATGAACTAACTGTAATCGTCTGCTTATTCTGGATCCACTGCTTTGATCCAGTTTTGGCTTTAATTATCTGTTCCTCTGATAGGGTTCAATCCCAACAAGTACCACCAAAAATGATTTGAGAATTCCACCAGAACTCTTGGAGAAGTTCTGGATATATGGTGACATGTGATAACACAGCAAAGCCTAGAGGACTTCGCATGATCATATTGTACACAAACCTGCAGTCCTCCCATGCAGGTCCTTCCAAGTTGGATCTTAATCTAAGATTATGAAGTCTATGAAACGGAAGAGGGAATTGAGTGGCTTTCATCAATTTTGGGTGACCCATTTTTTATAAGGAAAAACTGTTGAAGAGCTTTTGAAGAACTGGTTTTTGTTACAAATGTTCTTTTCAGGTTGATAATATTTATAGGTGAAAGTGATGTTAACAGCCAACCTTTTTCTCTTCAATTAAGAAGATATCTATCCCAGTGAATGTAACAGTGAGTGTAACAGTGATTTTGACAGTCTAGTAAGCCCCATGTGTGAGTAAGCATTTAATGACTAGGCATCTATTTTCATAGCTCCTAATGATTCTAGTGCCTACGTGTCACATTTAAGTTCCTTATGAAGAAATGATGTTGCATGCAAAAATTATGAAATCCAATAAACTGAAAAAAAATGAGACGGTTGATTATTACAGCTGTATGGAACTCCATCAGTATGCATGTTACTTTTCCCCCTTTTTGTTTTTTTTATTAAAACAAAACAAAAAAAATACAAGAAAATAAGTAATTACAATCTGTGGAATGTGCATGAGGATGGAAAAGAAATTCTGATGTTTCAACGTAGTTTCTGATTCTATATCAGAACTTCTGGTAAATTTTTTCAGAGTTTCTGATATTTTCTTCAGATTATCTGATAATTATTGACTATTTATCAGATTTTCTGATGTTCCATCAGATAGATGGATTGTTTTATCAGAAGCTAGTTGATTTGTTCTATGATTATCAGAATTTTGTTGTTTAACAAGTTGGTCTTCAATGTGTGTTTTTGTGTTTTCTGAGAAATCTTCATCATTTAGATTAACCATGCCTAGTTTACTGATTAAAAAATTGTGTCTCTTCTCATCAAGAGGTTTTGTAAAGATATCAACAATTTGATTTTCAGTTGGAACAAAATACATTTCAATGTTACCTTTCTCCACATGATCTTTTATGAAGTGGTATCTGACATCTATGTGTTTGGTTCTTGAGTGATGAACAGGATTTTCAGTTATTGCAATGGCACTCTTTGAATCACATAGAATTGGAATTCTTGTCAGAGTTACTCCATAATCTTTCAGTTGAGTTTGCATCCACAGCACTTGTGAACAGCAACTTGCTGCTGCTACATATTCTGATTCTGCTGTTGATGTGGCAACACAGTTTTGTTTCTTGCTCGCCCAACATACCAATTTTTCTCCGAAAAGTTGACATGCACCAGATGTGCTTTTCCTGTCAATTTTGCACCCTGCATAATCTGCATCTGTGTATGCAATTAATTCAAGGTTTGTATCCTTTGGATACCAGAGACCAATTTCTGATGTGCCTTTGAGATATTTAAAAACCCTTTTTACAGCTTTCAGATGGGATTCTTTAGGATCACATTGATATCTGGCCAGAAAACATGTTGCAAACATGATATCTGGTCTGCTTGCAGTTAAATAAAGCAGTGATCCTATCATCCCTCTATAGGTTTTAATATCAACACTTATACCATTTTTATCAGAATCTAACTTGTTCCCTGTTACCATGGGAGTTTTTGAAACGGAGCAGTTTTCAAGTGAGTATTTTTGTAGAATTGTTTTCACATATTTTGATTGACTAAAAAATATTCCATCAATTCTTTGTTTTACCTGTAACCCTAAGAAAAAGGTTAACTCACCCATCATACTCATTTCAAAGTGGCTGGTCATCAATTTTTGAAATTTGTCACAAAATTTTTCATTTGTTGATCCAAATATAATGTCATCAACATATATCTGAACCAGCAAAGTATGACCTTTGTGTGTTTTGAGAAAAAGAGTGGTGTCAATAGTACCTTTGGTAAACCCAGAATTGAGTAAGAAGTTTGATAAAGTTTCATACCAGGCTCTAGGAGCTTGCTTCAACCCATACAGGGCTTTGTTTAATCTATAAACATGATTTTGAAATTTTGGATCAACAAAGCCTTCTAGCTGATGCACATAAACTTCTTCCTCAATTTTACCATTCAGAAAAGCTGATTTTACATCCATTTGATAAACTTTTAAATTCTTAGAAGCAGCATAAGCAAGAAAAATTCTTACAGCTTCTAACCTAGCTACTGGTGCAAAGGTTTCGTCATAATCAATACCTTCTTGTTGACAGTAACCCTTGACCACTAACCTTGCTTTGTTTCTGGTGATTATGCCGTTTTCATCAGATTTGTTTCTGAACACCAATTTTGAGCCTATGACAGATTTGTCTTTTGGCTTGGGTACCAGATCCCATACCTTGCTCCTTTCAAATTGATCAAGCTCTTCTTGCATGGCTTGAATCCAGTCTGGGTCATTTAGAGCTTCCTTGACAGATTTGGGTTCTATCTTGCTTAAGAACCCAGAGAATGCACACTCATGTGTAGTGGCAGATCTTGTTCTGACACCATTTGCAGGATTGCCTATGATATCAGAATGAACATGTCCTTTGATCCATCTTAACTTGTTGTGAAATGTTGTTGGTTCTGATGGATTTGAAGTTTCCCCCTGATCAGGTGCTACATTTGTCTGAAAAGTATCAGAAATCTGGATTTCTGATGTACTACATACTTGATCTGCAGAGTTAGAACATGAATAATCTTTTGATTTATTTGTGTAGGCATTGTCATGTTCTAGGAAATCTTCATTTAACATTTCAAAGAGATGTTCATAATTTTCTTGTTTGTCAGAAAAGTTTATTTCTTTTATGTACTCATCAGAAACCTCTGTTTCTGATGAGTCATCAAATGAGACATACAAACTTTCTCTGATGGTCCTGGTGTTGAGAATAAAAACTCTGTATGCTTTTGAGGACAAAGAGTAACCAAGAAAAATGCCTTTTTCTGCTTTTCTGTCAAATTTTTCAAGGCTTTCAAAATCATTAAAAACAAAACATCTACAACCAAATGTATGCAAAATTTTTATACTTGGTATTCTTCCATTTATAATGTTGTATGGTGTCTTGTTGTGCCTTTTGTTGATTATGGATCTGTTTTGTGTAAAACATGCATTTGCTATAGCTTCTGCCCAAAAGTGAGTGGGCAATTTAGCATAAGCAAGCATGGTTCTGGCAGCTTCTACCAAGGTCCTATTTCTTCTTTCAACCGCACCATTCTGTTGGGGTGTTCTTGGAGCAGAAAAATCATGAGAAATTCCTTTACTTACTAAGAAATTCTCAATTTTTTGCATTTTTTAATTCTGTTCCATTGTCTGATCTGATCCTTCTCACTGTTAGTTTTAACAGATTTTCAATTTTCTTAATAAAATTAATGATCAGATCAGGAGTTTCACTTTTCTTTCTCAAAAATTCTACCCATGTGTACCTGGAGAAATCATCCACTATTACTAGTATGTATTTCTTTCCAGAAAAGCTTTCTGTACTTATGGGTCCACACAAATCCATGTGTAACAGTTCCAAATTTTGTGAAATAGAAGACTCAGAAATTGATTTGTGTGAGCTTCTTTTGGATTTTCCCATTTCACATGCTTCACAAATTTTATCCTTCTTTGAGGATATCAAAGGTAATCCTTTTACCAGACCATTGCTTGCTAATTTTCTTAGATTTTTGAAATATAAATGAGCAAGCCTTTTATGCCATAACCAACTACTACCCTTGTTATGTTTTGAAAATAAACACAGTTTTGGATGTTCACTTTCTTCTTTGAAGTCAAAATAGTAGATTGATTTTCTTATCCTTTTCCCACTTAAATAAATTTTGTTATCATCTATACCTATTAACAAGCATTTTTCTGGTAAAAAGGTTACCTGAAAACCTTTGTCACAGAATTGACCACAACTCAGCAAATTATACTTTAAGCCTTCATCATAGGCTACTTTCTCTATGGTCAAACATCCATATTTTATGCAACCATATCCCATGATCCTTCCTTTCACTCCATTTCCAAAATTTACCATTCTACCCAGCTTTGAAACAAAGTTGCTGAGTAAGCTCCTGTCCCCAGTCATGTGCTTGGAGCTTCCTGAGTCGCAGTACCAGTTCTGCTGCACATGATGGTCCCGAAATGAAATGATTAGAGGGTTTTTGGTACCCAGGCATGCTTGGGTATAGTTTCTGATGAAATTTGAAACATTTTATTTTTATTTCTTCTTGGTTTTGCATCAGAAACTCTGTTATATGCTGAGCCATTAACAGATTTTACATTTTTCTTTTGAAGATGGTGCTGGACAAGCTTCAGTATGTCAACACACATACAAGAGTTATCAGAATTTTCTGATAGTTCCTCTTATGATGAAATGATTGGATAATTTTGAAAAGATGAGTGAACTGCTTCTGGAGTTTTTACATATTCTTGATTGCATTCACTCTTGTTTGTTTTGAAGTTTGGTTTCTCAAAAGAATATTCAGAACATATTGATTTGCAAGATTCAGATTCTGATACTAAATTATCAGAAATCTGATGAGTTGCTTTTACAAAGATAGTGGGTTTATTTCTATTTGAGCTTGTAGTACTTGTATAGCCTAAACCCTCTCCTTTGTTCTTTGGTGTGGACTCAATAAAATTTATGAATTCTTTAGCCAGTTGAAAACCTCTTACGTTGATTTCTTTGTCATTGATTTTCTTGTAAAGATCTTTTCTTTCATTTTCATAAAACTCAATTTTTGCTCTTTGATCTAAGCTGTCCTCTATAAGATGTTGGTTTTCAAGAATGATTTTATTCAAAGTCCTTTGCAACTCATCAGATTTTCTAATATCTAATTTATGTTTTTCTTGCAGATTTAGAAAATCTGACATGAGCTTGTTTAGCTTGTGTTCAAGATCAAGATTGTCTAAATTTACCTTTTGTTTTGAAGTTTCTGGTAGTCCTTCAGAGAGTGCCATGAGGCAGAAATTTGCCAATTCTTCTTCTTCATCATCAGAAGAATCATCAGATAACCATGTATCTGTTCCAGCAATTAAGCTTACTTGTTGCTGCTTCTTTGCTTCTTCAAGCTTTTTCTCATAATAGGCAACATCCTTCAGCTTTTTGGTCTTGCATTCTGATGCATAATGACCTCTCTGCTTGCACTTGTAACACACAACTTCAGCCTTCCCTTTATCCTTAGATCTAAACTCTTTTTTAGATCTTCCATCCATCCTTCCTTTGTCACTCCTCTGGTATCTCTGGTTACCTCCCCTCAACTTCTGCTCAAATGTTTTGGTGAGCAGTGCTATTGCTTCAACAAAAGCTGAAAAATCTGATGATGCATCAGAAGTTTCAAGATTTTGACTGTTTGAAGGTTGTGGATCATTTGTTGTTGTTGATCTTTGTGAGTTGGAGATTAGAGCTAAAGATCCCCCTCTTTGAATAGTTTCTTCAAAAATTTCTTCCTCTCTGGGGATCAAGATGCTGTATAAGTCATGAAGACTCATGTTTCCTAGTTTTAAGGTTGATGATAAAGTCATGGTGAGACTTCTCCATTCTCTAGGAAGGGCATCAAGAAATTTTATGTTTCTTTCATCGTTTGATTTTGTTATACCAAATTTCTTTAGCTTGTTTAAAAGTTTAGTAAATCTTTGATATGTATCATTTAACCTTTCATTTGGCAAACTTTTAAACCTTTCATAAGATGAGACATTATTTATTCTTTTGTTTCTTCTCATCCTTTCTCCTCCTTCACAAAGGTTTTCCAACTGATCCCATATTTCCTTAGCTGATGCACATGCATCAACTTGTGAAAATATGTCATTGGGGATAGCCATTATTAAAAGTGACTTAGCCCTTTCATCCCCATCCACCTTTTCCTTGTCTTCCTCACTCCAAAGTATTTCACTTTTGGGAGCTTGGGAGGCAAGGATAGCAGGTGATTGGTCAGTTGATGGAATAGCTGGTATGACAGTCATTGGTATATGTGGACCCCTTTCAATGGATTGAAACATAGCTCGGTCATGACCATTAAGAAAATTGACCATCCTGATTTTCCACTGGGGCTATTCCTCTCTGACCAGAGTCGGAGGTTTAGACATAGAACCAATGTTAAAAGCATTATTCCAGGATTGAAAGCTGGCCATATTTAGAGAAAAGAAGATGAGCGATTGATCGTTTGAAAATAGTTTATTCAATCTGCTCCGATACCAATTGTTAGACCCAGTACAGGCTCAAAACAATCTTCTTTTCACGTAATATGGCAAGTGATTTCAGTAGATGTGAAAAAGATGTGCGGAAATGGAAATCAGACTTTCAAGAAACAAGACCTACAGAATTATCAAGTTTATATCACTTTGAAACAAAAATGGTTTACAAGGTGATTGTAATATTATTATCTAATACAAACGAATCTGGAATTCTGTGGGGGAGAGGGCAATGGAGTTTTGATGTATGTGTGAATGATAAGCTTCAAATTCACTTTGCTTCTCCTGGTTGAGCCTTCTATTTATAGACGGCTTGTATGAATAAACAATTGTTTATTCATACAATAATTCCTACAAAAAGTAGCCAATTGACATATTCATTGTTTCCAACGCTCAAGTTGCCTTTATCATCATGATATCATTTAATGTCAACTTGCTTCGGTAATTGTGGCAGGACAGAGCCAATTTCAGAGAAGTGGGTTGTTTCATCAGAAATTCTGATAAACCACTTCATCAGAAATTCTAATGAACAAATCATCAGAAAATCTTTGATGATCAGAATCGTCAGATACTGATGATATTTCATCAGAAATATCATCAGATCTATCAGAAATGACCTTTTCTGATAATCCAATTCAGCTCTTGATCAACTTGTAATTCTTGGAAGTAGATGCTGTGCTTTTCCAGTTGTCCCATCTGATCTTCTTTTTCTAGTTCGTGATCTTCAGGACTGTGATCTCTTCATAGGCACAGTTGATTATGCTTTTCTTCAATACTTACAAATAAAGTTTCCTAACAAATAATATTGATGACGCAAAGAAACGTAACTCAAAGACACTAATTAATACTAAGTCGAGGCACGAACCACTCGTCTAATAGACAGTAGTACGTTGTAGGTAGTCGTGTACACCAGAGGAAACTTTGAGTTACAGTCGGATTCGAAGAACGCAAAACGGTGAGTTCATGTCCCCCTTTTCTTTTAACTGTTTTCGTTTTATAACTTCGGGGGTGAAATACATGTTCCCAATGATACAATGATTACAAAAGGTATGGTTAGCTAAGGAAAAATACTGTTAGATCATGTGAATTGGTAGGCGTTAACTTGAGACCATTAATCCTGTTATAAGGACCGAGGGGCATGAGTGATAGATCCTATTTGGGTGTTGCGAGCCCTACCCATGGGTCCGCGAGTTGACCGCATGTGGTGACTATGTCGTTCCAGCCGGGTGGCCCGGTACGAAATCCGCAAAGGTTTGAGCCTTCCTATGCCGTTGCACACATGTTAATCTATTAGCTACACATTAATTGATCTGTTTCCTTGTTTGCTTTCATACCAGGATTTACAAATACATACATACTTATTTATGACGATTACAAAGTTTATTCGAGCTCACACACTAAACATATGAACTCGCTCAACTTTTGTTGATGTTTTCAAACTACATGTATTTCAGGAAACTAAGTATGGATCTGGCGGGCGTCGAAGTTTTCAAGTGTTGTTTGAAATAAAAAGATGTCAACCGGTGTCGAATGGTTTAGAGTGTGTATTCTATCCTGGATAGGATGCATATCTCAAGCGTAGTTTTTATTAATGTCTTTTGTCGAGTCCTTTTGGGAACTCTAAAACAAATTGCATGGTTTGGATTTGAAGTCTATGTCTTATTTCTAAAACAATGTTGTTATGATGTTTTAAAACTTAATCAATGGATGAACATCTTGGTTTTATCATATAGTTTTTGTTATGATTGAATGCAATGATATTAAGCAAGTCACACATAATCACGCTTCCGCAAAAGTCAAGGTGTGACACATATGGGTGTCATCAGTCCCTCTTTTTTGAATTTTGTCCATCTAATGCAGCAAAATCTTACTACACTCACCTAACAAATCATTCAGCGAAACCTCATGTAGAACGTTACTGAGTATCAAAGAAAAGATGTTTGTCATCGTTGTATTTTTTGGCGTTTTACATTGAGTTGTATTTTTTTAATAACCACTGTGTTTTTTGAGTGTTTTTTTTGGTGTGATAAACGTAAGGTGGTGAGACGTTTCTATTTATAGGATTTTTTTGGCGCGTAGTTTAGGCGGGATATTTATTTTTTTAACAAAAAATTTAATTAACATTTTATCCGGATGTAAGGCTTGGCGTTATATATTATGGCATTTCACATTTTTGTGGTGTTTTTGTAGCCTGAGGGCTTAAATAAAAACACAGAAAAAAGTACGCGGTGATAAAATTGGTGTTTTGTATTTATTTGGCGTTTTATATTTCAACGGCGTTTTATGTGAGAAACGATGTTTTTACCTTTTTTACCCTTAATGAAGCGTATCCACGTAATAAAATTGATGTTATTTACGAAAACACCACCGCGCCAATCTAGACTATAGATTGTTTTGATCGGACGATCCATAACCGTTCTCACACTTTCCACCGTTTTCTCTAAATCCTGACCATATGTTACTTCGTAAAAATTTCCTAACTTTATTGTTTAAGTTTAGGTATTAAAAGAACACCTAAATAGCTTAAACCAGTGACTCTAATACCACCTTCTGTCACAACCGCCGACCCACACTAGGAGCGGGAGCCGTGAACCAGTTAAGTGGTACCGGTGTTTATTAAATACACAGCGGAAAAATTTTTCATCAGGATCGTAGTTAGGAAATAATTTTAGAGTTTATAAAAACACCAACTTTTAATAATAAATGGGCTAAAACCCATATTCAATTCAAATGTTTTTATAGGGAAAACCCAAATAAATAAAACAAAAATTTCTTTTTTTATTCAGGTTTTTATAGCCACTTTATTGTGCTTCTTATCTGACTTCTATTATATTTACAGCGAATTACCTGAAACACGTTTTGAAAACATTTTATCAGCAAGAAATACTGGCGAGTTCATTCCATTTTTATAAAAATATATTGTTATACTTTACAGCATCAAGGGTTTTTACATTTGTTTATATTTACCCAAAACCTAAATCAGTATCTGTAACATGGTGGCGGTTCCGATGTGACGGTGGTCATATCACTAATTGCGTACTTTCGTCCAATAGGGAATATTATCAAGTAATATATATATATATGTTATATCTTACTATTATTCAAAGTTATTTGTCACTAGGCGATTCCCATGACGGTGGTCATATCATTGTTAATCATTCTTTCAACTAGTGACTATGGTCGTATTACTATTGATCGTTCTTTCAACTAGTAATTGTGGTCCTATCACTGTTAATCGTTCTTTCAACTATCACTGTGGTTGTATTACTGTTGATCGTTCTTTCAACTAGTAACTGTAGTCCTATCACTGTTGATCGTTCTTTCAACTAGTGACTGTGGTTGTATTACTGTTGATTGTTCTTTCAACTAATAACTGTGATCCTATCACTGTTGATCATTCTTTCAACTAGTGACGATTATCAATTAATGTATACCAAACTCCACTTATTGGTAGTAATTGTTGATACACAACCTAACTATACATGTATAGTAATAGATTACTAGTTATATTAGCTAATAAAACTGTTATTTTATGTAATATAACAGGGGTTAAAACTAATATATTTATAATGTCACCTTATACATTTAATAGTTATATTATAATATATCTAACATAATCTTATATACATTATGAACACAATTTTTCAATAGTGATTTTTTAATATAACTAATGATCCCGTTTATTTTAATATGTTTATTAATTATATTTTATTTAATATAACTAATAAATTTTAATAATGATTAATAACATTTCGGTATACTACAAAGCTCTATTTTATATACACATCATTTAAGTTTATTTCAATCATACATTAAATTTATAAGACATATTTAATAATTTAATATAGTAATTGGTGTGTGCGAGGTGTGATATAATTTTATTGATATTTTTAGCCCATTTTATGCATTAGTCAAGTTTTAAATATATAAAACACGATATTCTACTAACACTAAACATACACATGGGCAATTGCACCCATCGTGAGCGTAGTATAGCGTTGGTAAGATACCGAGGTTCTCCAAGGACACAAGAGCTTTTAGTACCGGTTTATCCTCAACGTCTAATCGATCTAAAATTTTTGAGAAAAAGTTTTATACATGAAAATAAAAACTAAAAATGCAGAAATAAAAATAAAATAAAAACAGAGAGACAAGATGAATCACTTGGATCCGACTCGCCTTTAATGTATCCTTTGTTGATTTTCTCACTTTTGCACTTTTCAAGAGATTATCTTAGTTATAGTAGTAGGCCCCTCTTTTGAAGGTGACGTTACCCTCAACCAAATGGTTTGAGTCAGCAAGGATACAATCCCAAAGGGTCGGAATATTGAAGGATAATTAATAAAGTTATTAAAGCGAAAAGTGGTAGGCCCCTCTTTTGAAGGTGTTGTTACCCTCTGCTAAATGGTTTGAGCAGCAGGGATACAATACCAAGTAGCCGGTGTAATGTATTAATAGTAGTTTACATATGAGGGGATCAAGCCATTCGCACCCCCACCATCCAATACTAGTGGGTATTGAAGGAGGTCCTAGTAAGCTTGACCCAGATATATGCAGGATCTATACACTGAACAAGTCATAAACCTTACCAAACCATTTTCTTAACCCCCGACCAGGTAGCCAACATATCTCTATATACACCGTAGAGATTTGAATGGTGTAAATCTTTTACTTTACATAGACAGTAAAGTAATACCAAGACACCACAGATAAATGATAAAGAAGTGTCACCTTCAACATAAGAAACTAGTTATTAAAGTCATTAATACAAAACCAAATAAAAATTGCGAAAATATTAAAAATTAAAAGTAATACTTTAAAGGCTTGTCTTCACCAAGTGATGTAAGAGACTTAGCCAAACATGGCCTTTGATTGGCAAGAACTCTTACTATCAATCTTGGATCCCGAGACTACTATACACACACTAAGGTGGATGATGGATGATGGTGGTGGATGTGGCTGTTGTAGTGGTGGTGGAGTGGTGGCAAAGTGGTGGTTTGCCAAGGGATGCCTTTGAAGAGAGCCAAGCACCCCTATTTATAGCCTGCACAGAAGCCTGGCCACGACCCCATGTCCGGTGGGCATGCCCCGTGGCCATCCTTTTTTCTTCCTTCATTAAATGCATGTGTCAGTAGAGGGTTCAACACGGCCCGTGTCCAGCGGGCACGGCCCTGTGTGCAGAAGCGTATCTGTACTACCAAGATTTTGCAAGATTCTACGTATCTTAGCGTTGAACAGACCCCGTACTGAGCTGGGCACGCCCCCGTGGTGGGCGTAGAAGCTTCCACAGCTTTGTCTTTTTTGCAGGCAGCTGACGACGCCCCCGTGTTCAGAGGGCACGATCCGTGGTCAGTCTTCTGTTTCTTGTTTTTGCCTTTGGGGATGCTGCCGAGGGGTCAGGCATGTCACGTTTATTCCTTTTCTTTGTATTTATGTTGGTTTTTGCTGGATATTTGTTCCTTTTGCATGTTTAAGCTCATTTGGTCCTGTAAATTCAAAAGGAAGACAAAAACACGCTTTTTCCAACATTAGTACTAAAAAATGGTTTGTTTTATGCCTCATTTGATGTAATTTATATGTTACATTTTGCACACATCAAATACCCCCACACTTGAATCTTTGCTTGTCCTGAAGCAAAAATCTTTAATATGTGGCTTTACACACCCATATGGAATAGGTAGAAGAGAAGTTTTGGGTTTGTCTTGAGTGTCGGGAATCCAAGATCTTTATTGGGTTTTATTTTTATTTTATTTACAATTCTATTCGTTATGATTTATTTAGAACATTTTATAAGAAAAATTACTTATTTAGGCATAACATGCCTCTTTAAAATTCCATTTATATACAAGTTCACATACCTCACGGGAGATTACTCAACACTCGGCCGAAGATGTATTTTTGTGAAACACTTGAGACCGACATGAAACTTACTTCTACCATATGCTTGCCAAGCAATCAAACCTCCTCCTTTTTAACTATAGACCTTTGTAAATATCAAGAGGACTTTGGGAAAGGGTTAGGCTTGGGCTAAGGGTAGGTGGTTTTGGTTAGTGGTTAGTAAAAAGGGCTAAAAGCGTAAAAAGCGACGGTCGTCGTAAAACTTTTTGTTTTTGTGACTTTTATTCAAACTAAGCATATTCAAACAAAGTTTGTTTATTGCAAGACTTTCATTTTTTTTATAAGAGATGTCACAAGATAACCGAGCTTTTTACTAAAATAAAGGGTTTAAAAGAAAAAGGTTTTTGGTGGGTGAAGGGTGTTTGTTTTGTGGGTTTTGAAATGAAAAGGTTTAGGCTCAAAGGGGTTAACTAGGGGGATTTTAGGTAGGTGATAAAAAAATGAAAAATAATGGTGTTGAAAGGAAAATGGCTTAGTCCTAATGCCTCCATCATTTACTTACTTGGGTTTAAGTTGGTATGAACCTGGAATGTATCGTCATGGCAAGTTCTAGAGTTGTAAGAACCAAGCGGCTATTCACAAAATAAACGAAAAATGAGCATTTACTTTTAAAGATATATTCTTGTATGCTCAATAAAGGCTCAAAACTCACTTGTTGTGGGAATGAATTTATAATGTGATCAAGTATATATAATCAAATTTGTCATGCATTTTCATAATTTTCTTATTTGGTTCTTTTTATCACGACGCTATTGGTTGTAAATTTATAAAAATATAAACTTTTTAGAACTTGTTATTCCCAATTTAAACAAAGAGAAGTAAAAAAAATGAAAATTTTTGAAAAAAATTGGGGGATATCGGTTCCAATAGAGTTTTGTGTAAGGCTTGTTATTAGGACTTGCAAAATTCAAGGTTATAGCATCTCCCCCACACTTAAATTACCCATTGTCCTCAATGTGTCCCAAAAGTAAGTTTTTAGGTTGATTGAATATGTAAAAAGGTGTTGAAAAACAAAATTTTATATTACTGGGCATCTGGCCACGGCCCCGTGTTGTCCAGGCAGGGCCCCGTGGTTAGATTTCCAGTAACAAAATTAAAAAAAAAACTGGGCATGGGGCGTGTTCTGCGAGCACGACCCCGTATCCAGTTACCTGAACTGGGCAAATTTTCTGCAGAGCCTAGGCATGGGGGCGTGTTGGGCTGAGCACGGCCCCGTGCTGAACTTGCTATAATGCTGGAAAATTGTCGGGAGGCTCTATTTTCATGCATGGGGTGTGGCTTTAACATTCCCTTAGTAACCTCCACCTTTTTCGAGTGTGTTTAATCATTACAACACCATTCAAACACCATTTGATAATTTAAAACATCATTCATTAGAGAAGTGCGAGGTACATAATTCCTAGGAAATTAAAAAGTACAAACTAAAAATTAAGATAGATAAGTAGGTCCTAGAATGCAAGAAATTTTAAACCACAAAGAAGTTCTATCCTAAATGATTTTATTATTAGAGCAACAAAATCCTGAAAAATGAATCTTTCGCTTGAAAAAGGCTTTTAGAACTTCTTCCCAGAGAGTACCCCTCACACATCGTTGAGCCATTCCTCTATATCCCGAGGGAGAGGGAATACGGGCTCATTGCCCACCTCATGTGGAGGAGGTGCGACCTCAACCGGAACCTCTTGTAAGGTGTCTAGAGGAGATTCCGGGCGAATGTAATCCCATCCGGTGGGATTAATAAGTTCTTGTGCCAAGTTTCAATCTTCTTGTGTGAAGATTGGTTCCAAAGGTGGCATCGCAAGAATATTCAACCTTTGGTGCAAAAGGGTGATTTCTTGGAAGCTACTCTCTAGCCCCACCGTTAGATAGTTGATACGGTCAATTAGAACCTCCTCCATGGATGTCATCTCATCGAGTGCTTCTCTTAGCACCATTACGTAACGCACAAGGGTTGCTTCAATCTGTCACACCCCCAAAATCCACCATGCGGAGTACCACCGCTTGGAGGCGTGACGTGACCAGGATCGAGCCACCAATCATATTGAACATCGTAATTAAGTAAATAAGACCAACCTCAATACGACTGGTGACCAAAGCTAGTTAACCATGTTTAGTTTAAACAGCGGAAGCATAAAAGTAAGTTCGAAACATAAGTTCACAGTTCATAAGTTTTAAGTTTCAAAACGCAAATTTAATAAGTTCCTGAGGATTTAAATAATAAGCACGGAACATAACAGTCCGTACGCCACAACGACTCCTTCCTCGTGCCAGCTCCATCTAGCGACCTGCAAAGCATGTAATAACGAGTCAACAACAAAGTTGAGTGAGTTCACGGTTGGTTGTCCATTTTAGAGTTGTTTCCAAAAACATAGTTTAAACTCATTCGGCTATCCAGCCGTGGGGGTTACCCCATAGTTCGAAAATGTTTATTTGTTAACCATCCCATGTCCACCTTCCCTGGCTATCCAGCCCGGCACTTTGGCCGTGGGGAGCTGCCCCAGTATTTTAAACTACCAGACTTGTTTATCATATCGACTACTAACAAAAATCAATTGTGCCCTAGCGTCGGTGTTCTATCACCACCGACGTGCCATAGTCCATTAGTACACACCCGTCCAACTGGCACGGTGTGCGGTTTGTTAATCCTAATAGCGCTATTAACTAATGACCCGCTCGCCATAGCCTCGGCGATTAAGTCGATAAAAAAAGGGAGGGACTTCGCTGATAGAGTTCTAGTCCAGTAAGTCTAACACGTCCCAACAGGACGAGGAATTTACAATCCTGAACACGTCTCAAAGGACGAGGAATCCCTATTCCTGTACCCATTCCCATTCCCACCGGGAATTTACCATGCTTTGTAGAAAAGTGTGAACTCACCTCGGTTTGCTCGGTTAGATTCTCAAATATAGTTAACAGTCAAGGTCGGTCAATCACGTCCTAATAAGGTACGGATAACAATCAGTTTCTCATGCATAACACGTATCCTACGTATGGTTTATTTGCACATTACTTCAACCACATAACAGGTACACACTTTAATGATTTATGCCCATATAAACTTCCCATCCATTCCCCACTCATAAACAAACATACGATATTGCACGTAACACATATAACATGTTAGATCATTCACCGATAGCATACTAGACATTTAGACACGCAAGTCACAACTTATGTCAATTCAGCATTAATATTCAAAACCGGCTGTTTTCGGACATTTTAATAAAATAGTTAAATTATTCCAAAAATTCCCAAATTTTTACTGAATGTCTTAAACGTTCCATAATTTATTGTGTAAAAATATCGGGGTCCGGTTCATTACCAATATTTTATAAAAATTCATATTCCGGACTGAACTCAGATTTATGTATTTCTGACCACAGTCCACGGAACAATTTATTAAAAATTCATCGAGTGTCCGATTTACGAAATTCCAGTGGGGTAATTACAAATGCATCGGTTGTCATCTACTGTACAAATTTCATGGTCCGATTCATCACAAAACTCAGGTTATGACTGAAAGTATGACACCCATTTATTGCTGTCAAAATTCAGCTTAAGTTGCTGTTACAAATTAACACTTTAAAAATAGTAAACGGAGTCCAAAAATTACGATTCTGGTGCCATTAGAACCGTATTATATAATAACATATTTTAGATTCAAAATATCGGTTTTTCGTTGAATTTACGACCTGTTTACAGCCAACTGAAGTTGGCTGTAAAGTATGGACAGATTGCTGTTTTTAGTCTCTAGCTTACTAGTTTGTGTTCGGTTGATCCCGTTAATTATGTTTAGTGATCGTAACAACATCAAACATCAATATAATCCAGCAACACATCAGATAATCAACCAATAATCATAATCACACAAGATCTACATGATTTACACTAATATTCATCCATTAACCACCTTGTTCATCACTTTAGTAGACTTTTAGTTGGTGATCTTATATGTTAGTGATTTTTAACCGACGAAACTCTTATTAACCACTTTAGAATATATCAAGAAGATGTTTAGAGTCACTTACTACTAGCTCAAGGCTAGAGAAGAAAATAGACGAAAAACGAGTGGTTAATAGCAACGTAGTGAGGTCCTTCGAGTTCCAAGCACACCGGGCTTCCTACTTCACCTCCTAGCACCTTGCTATCACCTTGGATTGGATTGAAGTTGCAAGAAAATGGGTGGTGTGTGGGTGGAGAGGGCTGCCGAGAACACAAGAGAGGGGAAGAGGAAAATGAAATGTTGATGGTGTGAAGATGATAGAAGTGAAGGTCTAGTGGTTATTTATATAATTCTCCAACATTCAATTGTCCATTAGTTCTTATGTTTACTAGATACTAGACACAAGGATTAAAATAATCACCAAGGACAAAGGTGTGTCACCCTTGTGGTGACCATTCGGTTAGGGGGGGGGGGTATATAGTTGGTTTGTAATGAGATAGTTAGTGTTTAGTTGAAATCAAAATGTTTAGTTATGATACTTGTGTGTGTTATTTAATGTAACGGGTGTTAGGGTATTCGGGGACCCTAACTAGTTCAGAAAAGTATAAACAATGTGTTTAACAATATTTTTGTGTTCCGGGTAAAGTCCGGTTGTTCGGTTCGATACTGTTCCGTTGAACTGCTTAATTAATCCGCAAAGCGTCCTATATGTATATTTTTGTAACGTTTTTAATTTCTAACAGTTAGGAAATCACACAGGACTATTTAGTAACTTTTCTGTACCTTACTAGTGTGTTAACAGACACATGTAAATATAACACAGATATCAGAAAGCAGTTAAGTAATTCCACACAGTCGTCAAGCACTTTCATTATCAATAATAAATTGTACGGAATAAATGGAATTTTGAGGGTTGTCACATTCTCCCCCTGTTAAGAGAATTTCGTCCCGAAATTTAGCGCGTGGTTACTGAGGAAGCTAGTTAAGTTGCGTTGTTTTTCCGATTTTCCTGGGGTGTCACATCATCCCCCCGTTGGTTTGGAATTTCGTCCCGAAATTCTGCAGTAGCTTCAGCCTCAGTAGTGGTTGCGTTTTTCTTAAACAGCTGGGGGTACTTGAGTTTCATTTGGTCTTCGCGTTCCCAGGTATACTCTGGGCCACGGCGAGCATTCCAACGAACTCGGGCCAGAGGTATCCTGGTATGCTTGAGGATCTTGACATATCGATCCGTAATCTCTACTGGTTCCTCGACGAATCGCAGCTGGTCGTCGATTGTGAGTTCCTTTAGAGGAACTATGAGAGTCTCATCTGACAGACACTTCTTCAGATTCGACACATGGAATACGTTGTGAACTCCGCTGAGTTCTTCAGGTAGATTCAACCTGTAGGCGACTTTGCCAATTTTCTCATGACTTCGAATGGTCCGACATAACGCGGATTGAGTTTGCCTCGTTTGCCAAAGCGGACTACACCTTTCCAAGGTGAGACTTTGAGTAGCACTGGATCCCCAACCTGGAGCTCGAGTGGTTTTCTTCCCTTATTAGCATAGCTTTTCTGACGGTCACGAGCTGCCGCCATCCGCTGTCGTATCTGGGCAATTCTCTCGGTGGTATCTACCACAAGTTTTGGGCCAGTGATTTGGCTGTCACCCACTTCTGCCCAACAGAGAGGTGATCGGCATTTGCGTCCGTACAATGCCTCGAACGGAGCGGCTTGGATGCTGGTGTGGTAGCTGTTGTTGTATGAAAACTCCACTAGCGGGAGGTGCTTTTCCCAGCCAATACCAAAATCGATTACACAGGCCCTAAGCATGTCTTCAAGGGTTTGGATGGTGCGTTCAGATTGCCCATCCGTCTGTAGGTGATAAGCGGTGCTCATATCTAAACGTGAGCCAAAGGACTTGTACATTGCTTGCCACAGTTCAGAAGTAAAACGCGCGTCACGATCAGAAATGATGGAGGTTGGCACTCCGTGCCTTGATACCACTTCCTTTAGGTAAATGTCAGCAAGAGTAGAAAACTTATCCGTTTCTTTTATAGCCCGAAAATGTGCAGACTTGGTCAGTCGATCTACGATCCCCCAAATGGTATCGTTTCCGCGTTGAGATCTAGGCAGACCAGTAACAAAATCCATGGAAATTTGCTCCCATTTCGATTTCGGGATCTCCAGTTTTTTAAGTAGGCCTGATGGTTTCTGATATTCAGTCTTGACTCTCGCACAAGTCAAGCACTTACTGACGTAGGTTGCTATGTGGGCTTTCATGCCAGACCACCAATACGTGGTCTTGAGGTCGTGGTACATTTTATCCGAACCAGGGTGTACCGAATAACGAGACTTATGTGCTTCATCCATCACAAGCTCGCGTAAGTTTCCATAAAGTGGAACCCAGATGCGTCCGTTAACGTAGTAGGCACCGTTTTCCTTTTGTTCTAGCCGTTGCCTCGATCCTCGTAGGGACTCGGCCCTGATGTTTTCTGCTTTCAACGCTTCAACCTGAGCATCGCGAATCTGAGCGGAAAGGCTAGAGTGAATGGTAAGCTGTAACGCACGTCCACGCTTAGGTATAGTAGCCTTTCGACTGAGGGCGTCGGCCACAACATTGGCCTTGCCCGGATGGTATTTGATAGCGCATTCATAATCATTCAAGAGTTCGACCCATCGGCGTTGTCTCATGTTTAACTCCTTTTGCTTGAAGATATGCTCGAGACTCCTGTGATCGGTGTAAATGGTGCACTGGGTACCGTACAGGTAATGTCTCCATATCTTAAGCGCGAAAACAACTGCTCCCAGCTCCAGATCGTGAGTAGTGTAATTTCTTTCGTGAACTTTGAGTTGGCGCGATGCGTAGGTAATGACCTTGTCACGTTGCATCAATACGCATCCAAGTCCTTGGATGGAAGCGTCGCAATAAACCACAAAATCCTCTGTGCCTTCAGGCAATGAGAGGATAGGCGCGCTACAAAGTCTATCCTTCAAGTGCTGAAATGCGGACTCCTGTGCATCACCCCAACGATAGGTGACACCCTTCTGAGTCCGTGAAGTGAGGGGTTACGCAATCTTTGAGAAATCCTTGATAAACCTTCTATAATATCCTGCCAAACCCAAGAATTGGTGGATTTTTGTTGTTGTGCGGGGTGCAGGCCAGTTCTTGATCGATTCAACCTTAGATGGATCCACGTGAATTCCATCCTTGTTTACCACATGGCCTAGAAAGTAGACTTCGCGAAGCCAGAAGTCACATTTCGAAAACTTGGCATACAACTGCCCTTTTCGAAGAAGTTCCAGCATAAGTCGTAGATGCTGCTGGTGTTCCTCTTGACTCTTAGAATAGATGAGGATATCGTCGATGAACACAATAACGAACTTATCCAGGTAAGGATTGCACACTCGGTTCATGAGATCCATGAAGACCGCTGGTGCATTCGTCAGCCCGAATGGCATAACCAGAAACTCGTAATGGTCGTAACGAGTTCTGAATGCTGTTTTGGAGACGTCCTCATCTCGGACCCTCAGCTGATGGTATCCCGATCTCAAGTCAATCTTGGAGTAATAGCTCGACCCTTGCAACTGGTCGAACAAGTCGTCAATACGTGGAAGAGGATAACGATTCTTCATAGTCACCTTATTAAGTTCGCGATAGTCAATACACATCCTGAAGGTACCGTCTTTCTTCTTCACGAATAGTACTGGAGCTCCCCAGGGCGAAGAGCTAGGACGTATGAAACCCTTTTCCAAGATTTCTTGTAGTTGCGTGGACAGTTCTTCGAGTTCTGATGGAGCTAGTCGATAAGGTGCACGAGCTATTGGTGCTGCTCCAGGAGCTAGCTCTATTTGAAACTCAACTTGGGGATGAGGCTGAAGACCAGGTAATTCCTCAGGAAATACCTCAGGAAAGTCACGCACAATAGGAATGTCTTCAATCCTCTTCTCTTCCGTCGATGTATCAGAAACGAGAGCTAGGATAGCAGTGTGGCCCTTTCGCAAACACTTCTGGGCCTTAAGGAAAGAGATAATGCCTACGACAGCACCGCTCTTGTCGCCATGAATCACGAGGGGTTCTTCACCAGAACGAGGAATGCGGACGATTTTCTCCTTGCAAACAATCTCCGCTTGATGTTGAGATAGCCAATCCATCCCAATAACGACGTCGAAACTACCAAAGGCGATAGGAATAAGATTGATAGAGAAGGTATGACCAGCTAACATGAGGTTACAACCTTTAACTACGTGTGTGGCTTTAAGACTTTCACCATTTGCTAGTTCTACCGTGTGTTTGGTGTTCAAAAGTGTTGGAGTACGCTTAAGCATTTGGCTAACTTTTAAGGACACATAACTAGTATCGGCACCCGAATCAAATAAAACAGTAACAAAGTAGTTGTCTAGAAGGAACTTACCCATTACCGCGTTGGGATCGCTCTTGCATCACTCTGAAGGTTTCAAGGAGTGATCACCGAGGATCGAGAGTCGAGCCTTCCAAACTCTCTATGCTAGAGGGTGTTCATTTCAGTGTCTTTGCATGGTGGAGCGAGAACGAAATGTCACTGTGGTAAGAGAATGAGGGTTTGGTCTAAGCAAAAGGTAGAAATTAGACATAACATAAACCAATAATCATGTGTCGGTACAAAAGCTAGTATAAAGATTCCGCGTATTTAAGAAGGCTATCATGGAATAGTATGATTTCTTGTAGTGTGAGGCGGGTCAGGTAAGCGTATAGATTATCATGTTCGCCTGTAGGTTGAGTGATCCATATTTCCGTCCTTGAGCATCCTGAAGACTATCCCATCAGTAAAGGCATCCATTCGCTAGGTTGGGTTTTCGAAGGAGTAAATCAAGTAGAAGAAGCATTAACCAACCAATAAGGTAATGGGGGTAATCTTGTGATCGGTGGAAATCGTGGTGTGGTTGTTGGTGTTTCGTTAAATCAGTTGCCAATCGAAGAAACAGGGAATTAATGAGGTTCATGCGAAGAATCGAGCGAAAACAGGGGTCCACCAATAACAGAAGATTTCAACCAAGTAATATGTCGCTTAGAAGCAATTCTAGTAGTGAGGTGTGGCGGCACGACACAAAAAGGGAAGTTCGTTGCATCACGATCACGGAAGTATATCACTTGTCCAAAATAGAACTTGGTTGGTTGGGTTGCGAGTTGCAAAACGACAAACGCGTGTAACTATGGTTGCTTCGTTCCTGGTAACGACGACCAGTGGAGATGATGAGGTCCGTCAACAGGGATGTGTGGGTATAGTTCTCCAAAACCCGAGTTCGTTTGAGCCAGGTCTGGTCTTCGTGAATGTTGACGTACAAGCCGAATGTACGGAGGGTCAGATGGTGACGTCATGTCGAGTTAAGCGTGTAAATAGATAGAATGTATAAACAGTTGTCGTAGCGGGGTGACGAGAAATCAGAAAAGAATTTGCCCACCACTTGTCAAATTTCAAGTAAACAATTGCATATCATAAAGAACGTAGTAGGGCTAATAGACAGCATGCTACTACCCTAAATAAACACACCATAAACACCACACCAGACAAAAGTAATCTAGCAAGTAAGAAATATAAACTTAAATCATACCACCTAGTGTGTTGGGTCTTGCACGTGGAGCGAAGCGTCGTTGTGGATCGTTGAGCGCTGTACAGGTTATAGTCTGGTTTTAACAAAAACTTTTTTTCCCCTTATTAAAACCAAGTTCACTATAACCAATGGCTCTGATACCAATCTGTCACACCCCCAAAATCCACCATGCGGAGTACCACCGTATCCAGTTACCTGAACTGGGCAAATTTTCTGCAGAGCCTAGGCATGGGGGCGTGTTGGGCTGAGCACGGCCCCGTGCTGAACTTGCTATAATGCTGGAAAATTGTCGGGAGGCTCTGTTTTCATGCATGGGGTGTGGCTTTAACATTCCCTTAGTAACCTCCACCTTTTTCGAGTGTGTTTAATCATTACAACACCATTCAAACACCATTTGATAATTTAAAACATCATTCATTAGAGAAGTGCGAGGTACATAATTCCTAGGAAATTAAAAAGTACAAACTAAAAATTAAGATAGATAAGTAGGTCCTAGAATGCAAGAAATTTTAAACCACAAAGAAGTTCTATCCTAAATGATTTTATTATTAGAGCAACAAAATCCTGAAAAATGAATCTTTCGCTTGAATAAGGCTTTTAGAACTTCTTCCCAGAGAGTACCCCTCACACATCGTTGAGCCATTCCTCTATATCCCGAGGGAGAGGGAATACGGGCTCATTACCCACCTCATGTGGAGGAGGTGCGACCTCAACCGGAACCTCTTGTAAGGTGTCTAGAGGAGATTCCGGGCGAATGTAATCCCATCCGGTGGGATTAATAAGTTCTTGTGCCAAGTTTCAATCTTCTTGTGTGAAGATTGGTTCCAAAGGTGGCATCGCAAGAATATTCAACCTTTGGTGCAAAAGGGTGATTTCTTGGAAGCTACTCTCTAGCCCCACCGTTAGATAGTTGATACGGTCAATTAGAACCTCCTCCACGGATGTCATCTCATCGAGTGCTTCTCTTAGCACCATTACGTAACGCACAAGGGTTGCTTCAATCTGTCACACCCCCAAAATCCACCATGCGGAGTACCACCGCTTGGAGGCGTGACGTGACCAGGATCGAGCCACCAATCATATTGAACATCGTAATTAAGTAAATAAGACCAACCTCAATACGACTGGTGACCAAAGCTAGTTAACCATGTTTAGTTTAAACAGCGGAAGCATAAAAGTAAGTTCGAAACATAAGTTCACAGTTCATAAGTTTTAAGTTTCAAAACGCAAATTTAATAAGTTCCTGAGGATTTAAATAATAAGCACGGAACATAACAGTCCGTACGCCACAACGACTCCTTCCTCGTGCCAGCTCCATCTAGCGACCTGCAAAGCATGTAATAACGAGTCAACAACAAAGTTGAGTGAGTTCACGGTTGGTTGTCCATTTTAGAGTTGTTTCCAAAAACATAGTTTAAACTCATTCGGCTATCCAGCCGTGGGGGTTACCCCATAGTTCGAAAATGTTTATTTGTTAACCATCCCATGTCCACCTTCCCTGGCTATCCAGCCCGGCACTTTGGCCGTGGGGAGCTGCCCCAGTATTTTAAACTACCAGACTCGTTTATCATATCGACTACTAACAAAAATCAATTGTGCCCTAGCGTTGGTGTTCTATCACCACCGACGTGCCATAGTCCATTAGTACACACCCGTCCAACTGGCACGGTGTGCGGTTTGTTAAACCTAATAGCGCTATTGTTGGTGCACAAAATGTCTGCTGATTACGTCATAATCAAGTCTTGTGTCTAGAATTGTTTGAATGATCACACAATAGGGTTTAATTAGGGTTTGTATGTATTAAACTTGAAGATTTCGCTTGAAACAGCTTCAAGCGAAATCAACATATGATGATTTCGCTTCAAGCAGTCTCAAGCGAAATCTCAAGTCTATAAATAGGTTGTCTGGGTCATTTGTCAAGGAACTTGGTCATTGTGTGAAACACGAAGTGCTGCCGGATTTGTATCAGAAAACATTGTACAAGCACGAATATTAATCAGTAAAGAAGGATTAAAAGGATAAAAGCTGTTATGACTTTGTTTACGTTGATTCCGCCTTCGTATGCAAAGATGAACTGCCTTAACTGACGGTTAACGGTCGTAGAACGGTCCAACAAGTGGTATCAGAGCACAGGACGAGGAGTTCATACCATAGTAGCGGATTCTCTTCTTTCTACTCATTTCTTTTTATATTTTTCAGATCTGAACAAGTTCCAACGGTCGAAATGGTCTGATTTTCGAGTATCTTGTGTAAAACTGAGTTTTAACAAAGCCTACAAAGATTCAGACTAAAATTCAGAATAAAACATGTTAAAAATGACCTAAAACAGGTTTTCGCTTGAAAGTGTTCGACGGTTATAGATTGATTTCGCTTCAAATCAGACATATTGGCTTGAAAATTGGACGATTTCGCTTGAAACTAGTTGAAGCGAAATTGATATTCTGAATTTCGCTTGAACTGTTGAAAGTATTATCTTGGATTTCGCTTGAATCATCTGAAGCGAAATAGTTCATCTGGGTTTCGCTTGAAACTGTTAGTTTTATAATCTCAGATTTCGCTTGAACAGTTTTAAAGAGAGATTTCGCTTGAACAGTTAAAGTGTGTTTTCGCTTGAAAAGTTTAAGTGTTAATTTCGCTTCAAACTATTCAGTTTCGCTTGAACTTGCAGAATTTTCAAAACTTAAAAATTTTTCTAAGTGTTTGACTGATTTTTCAGGTACGTTCACGATGGATGATATTTTCATGAACCCGTTTAGCGATATGTACGCGTTCACTGGAGATTCCGGAAACACTGATACTTCGTCAAACAATGTGAATGATAACCCGCCAAAGGAGAAGAAAAAGGAAGCTTGGGAATCGGAAAGTGCCTTCGGAACATTCAATAAACCTCCGAAGCTAATGGCTATTGAGGAGTATAGTCGGTGGTCCAGAAAATTTGAAGACTGGTTGATGGCATTCGCATTTCCTAGCTGGAAAAGTTTGAAAAACGGTTATGCCAATGGAAAGAAACATGGTGAAACTTTAAGAGTAGCTGAGGAAATTGAATCGTTTGTAGCTAAACAAAAGTGTGTGGCGTTGTTATTTCAGTCCGTCCGGGAAGACATAATCTCATTGATCGATTATTCAAATGCAAAAGATCTTTGGGAAAAGTTAGAAAAGAAATGTTTAGGAAGTACTGATATCGTGAAAAACAAAAAGAAACTTCTTAGGAAAGAGTTTGATATGTTTGGTTGTCTTAAGAATGAGTCAGTGTGTAAAATGATTGAAAGGTTCGGTCATCTGAAGCTGGAATTAGCAAGACATGATATCAGATATTCTGATGATGAGCAAGTAGACAAGTTGTTCGATTCGTTGCCAGACGAGATGGAGTGGAGATATTATGCTCTCATGCTTAAGAACACTATTCCTTCTGAATTGTTGAAACCAGATTTGGTGATTGAGAAACTTGAAAGTCATGAACTGGAATTGAAGAAGACGTACAAAGTTAATCATTCATCTTATCAACAGAATCTGGATCTATACTATCCAAAAAGCATGATGCCAAAAGCAACTTCACCAAAAACTGCGTTCTCTGTTGAAAATGTGTCGACAGCCGGCAAAGAAAATCAAAGTGGTAAAAGCAGTGGAAGTCATAGTGGCTATCACAGTGGATCTTCATCTTCTGAAAGTCATTCTGATGCAAAGAATCGTTTTCAATGCAACATCGCAATAGATTTGAAGAATGCTCAGAACTTTGATGAGGAATCGGCCAAGCAGCAGAGGATCTTTCTAGCATCGGTGTTGGAATCGTATGAAGGATTGGTAGTTGGGAAGATTGGCAATACAAATCTGACGAAAGAAGATTACGATCAGATTGATCCGGAGGAAATGGAACTGATCGATATTCGTTGGGCTATGGCAAGTGTTGTTCGTCGTGCACAAAGATTCATGGAAATTACTGGCAGAAAAACAATTGGTGGTGCTTCTACCAAGCTGGGGTTCGATAAATCGAAGGTGACTTGTTTCAAGTGTAAGCAGAAGGGTCACTTCAAACGAGAATGCCGAAACGCTTATGCTGATGAGTCGGGGAACCCTTTCAGAGATGATTACTACAAGAAGGCGATTTATCACCAGAATAAATCCGAGCCGCCTAGATTGAAGCAGGTTGAAGACAACAGAGAGAAATCTAGAGCTCTTGCGGTGATTTACGATGATGAGGGTTATGACTAGAGTCAAGAGGTTCTACCAGAAGAAGATGCGATTGGTTACGCATTTATGGCGAAAAATGATGATCCTATTCCGTGGAAAGACGATCGAACTGAAGAGCAAAAATATAGATACAGAAAAATGATAGCTGAAAACAAAATCATTAGAATATCTCGTATCTATCTGGAAGCAAGGAGAGCCAATAGATGGGATCCAGATAGAGAGTGCTATCTTGATGAGTATGGAAATATTGCAATTGATGATAGTACGCTTGATATTGAAGCCATAATCCAGCAATACAAAGAAGATGATGAGTATTGGCAACACAAATGGTGGGGAACTCCAACTTCGAAAATGATTGAAGAAGAGAAAGAGGAAGAGAAAGAGAAAGAGAAAGAGAAAGAGAGAAAAGAGAAAGAAGAGATCGAGAAAGCAAAGAAGATTGATACTGGAGTTATTGACACAACGCAGGAGTTGACTGCTGAAAATCTTGGAAGAATGGCTGATAAAGTGCTGGCTGCTAAGGCACTTGAGGTAGACTCTAACTCCGTGTCTGAGTCAAAAAGCCAGGTCAGTTCAGATGTGTCAACGAATGTGTCAGGTAAGAAAATCGATGGAAATGCTGATTGCAAAAATTGCAACAAAGAGTGCAAATTTTGTAGCACAGTCACGTATCTCAACGGGAAGAAAGTTGATGATCTAACAGCTAAGGTCAGAAGCGTTGAGAATCAGATTCTTGATCGTGACAAAACAGTTAAAGCTTCAACTGAACGGATAAGAGAATTAACTAAACAAATTGAAAATGATAAAATTGATCATGACAAAATTAAACAAGAAAATGAAAAGTTGATTCTTGAAAACCGTCAGATTTCTGAAAAATTTGAAAAACTCAAAAGCACATTGAAAGATTGTGATGATCGAAATGGTAAAACTTTTAAAGAAAATGAACATCTAAGAGCAGTGCTTAGAGTCAAAGAAGAATCAATCAATCAACAACTGGATGAAATCGCTAAATTGAAACTTAAAGTTCAAGAGGTTGTAATCGAAAACGAGCGAATCCAGTTGAAGCTTAACAGTTACAGCTCCGCAAGCTTTGTTTTGCAACATATTATTCCCAAACCCATCGGGAAAGACAAAGCGGGCGAAGATGTGTATTGTGATGGAACTGGGGTGGGGTTTCATCAAGTTCCACCACCTGTTCTTGATAACTACACGAAAAAGCAATCTGGGTTGGTTGAAATTGAGGAAGAAAAAGAAGTTAAACTTCCAGAAAACATTGATGTTACTTTTACATCATCTGATGATAGTGTTCAGACAGAGATTGTTAAGAGCACAGATGAAAGTGTTTTAATGTCTGATTCAGCTGAAGATGATGGGTGTTTCTTAGACAAATACATTCAGAAATCAAAGTCCAAAAACAACTTAAGTGATGAACCGGGTCTTGTGATGTACAAGATGGCTGGATCTGATAAGTTGTATTCGGATTCTGAGTTTCCAATAGAGAATGTTAATGTGAAAAAGTTGACAAATGTTTTCAAGTTAGTTGAAGTTGAGTTGTCAGAAGTGAACAGTTTGAGCCAAACAAAAAGGCAAATGAATTTTGAGAAAGATAAAGCTTACTACAAAAAGCCTGTTGTGCCACCACGTTTTTATAATAACAATCGAAACAATTGGTCGGGTGGTTATAGGGATGGTAAGAGTTATCCGAAAAAGAGTTTTCAAAACAAAAGGTTTGCTGAAAAGAAGGTGTTTGTGAACAGTTCAAGTTCACTTGCTGATGAAGAGAATGAAATTTTTTCAAAATCAAATAAAGAGTTCTTTGAGAAAAGAGCTTCACATTATCAGTCTAAAGGCACAAGTCGAGTTGTTGATACTCGTATATGTTTTAGATGTAACAAAGTTGGTCACATTGCAAGAAATTGCACCAACTCCAAGCCTAAGATTGAAAATGTGAAGATTCAACAGAAGAAAGTTGATGTAAAGGGTAAAGCACCAATCATTGTTGAGAAAAAGAGTGTGAAAAATAACAACATCAAAGTGAAATATGAACCTGTAAAGAAAGTGGTAGCTAAAAACGACAAGTTTTATAAACAGGTTGCATTATCTCAATAAGTTTGGAAACCAAAAACTGAAATGAAAATTTCAACTTCTGAAGTGAAAAAGGCTGAAGAATCAATTTCGGTTGATTATGATGCAAATTTTCCACCTTTGAAGGCTGAAAATTTCAAAATTCAAATTGCTAGAGTCAAGGTTACACCTAAGGCTGATGAGGCCTGGGTGGACACCATGTTCGAATAAGCAATTTGAATTGCCGGAGCTTCCTGGATCGCGAAGCATGAATCGGCATCTTTATTGAAATGTTTTGAAATCAACTTGTGGTATGTGCAGGATCTTCCAAGAGCCATTTCAAGATGGATCATGGATTGTGGCGCATCTCGACATATGACAGGAAAAACTGCATTACTGTATGATGTGAAGAATATCAATGGTGGTTATGTGGGATTTGCAGGTCATGAAGGTGGTCGAATTGTAGGTGAAGGAACGTTATCTAACGGAATTGTGACATTTGAAAGAGTTAACTACATCACTGAGCTGGAGAACAATCTGCTTAGTATCTCACAGATTTGTGACAATCAGTATACTACTCACTTCACTGATAAAGAATGTTTGATTTTGAAACCTGGTTTTGTTATCCCTGAAGAATGGATTATTATGAGGGCACCTAGAGTGAATGATTTATATGTGTTAGATATGTCTGTAGCAACTACAACTACTGGTTAAGCACATTCTTTCGTGTCTAGAGCAACTGAGAAAGAATCAAGATTGTGGCACCGAAAGATGGGGCATATACATCTTAGGAAGATGAATCACTTGGTGCATAATGATTTGGTATTGGGAGTTAATATCAAAGGTTTTCATCTGGAAGGGGAGTGCATTAGCTGTGTCAAAGGCAAGCAGAAGAAAAAATCACACCCTACAAAGCAAGTCAATTCAGTTTCGAGACCTCTGGAAAGACTTCACATGGATTTGTTTGGTCCGGTGAATGTCAAGAGTATTACAGGAAATTACTATTGTTTGGTCGTTACTGATGATTATTCCAGATTTTCGTGGGTTTCTTTCTTGAAGACGAAAGATGAAACATTTGACAGTTTGATGGGTCTGTTCAGGAAGATTGAGAATTTGTACCAAAGGCGTATCAAGAGAATTCGAAGTTATAATGGTACTGAATTCAAGAACAGTAAGATGGAAGAATTTTGTGATGAAAGAGGTATTTTGCATGAGTTTAGTGCTCCGTACACTCCACAGCAGAATGGAGTCGCAGAACGCAAAAACCGGACACTAATCGAGACGGCTAGAACTATGCTCGCAGATTCAAAGTTACCGATTAATTTTTGGGCTGAAGCTGTTTCTGCTGCATGCTATACGCTCAACAGGGTTCTTACTGTCAAGAAGTTCAACAAAACATGCTTTGAGCTAATCAATAACCGCAAACCGAATTTGAAGTATCTAGAACCGTTCGGGTCACCTTGTACGGTTATAGAGCCTCCTGGAACGTTTGGTCCGAAGAGCATTGAGGGAATATTTGTTAGTTATTCAAATCCGTTGAGACGTGTCTTCGTTCCAAGTGAGAAGCGGATTATTGAAGCTGCAAATGTTGAATGTCAAGGTTATACTATGCCGCCGCAGAATCCTGGTGATTCATGGCGTTATCATTATGACAAACTTTGGGATTCGTTTGACATGAGAGAAGAATCAGAGGATGATGAAGATTTCTTTGATGAGTTGGATATTTTGCGTGAATATGAGTCACAGTTAAGGTTCCCAGCTGAGTATTCGAGGAGACCATGGGAAACTTCAAATGACGATGAAGCAGGTCCAAGTAATGCTGGTGAACATGATGATGTCCAACAGAATGAAGTTGCTCAAGATAATCAGTCGGCTCAGAATGATAATCTAGAAGCTGAAAACATGCCAGTATTTGATCATGGTGATTCAAATTCAGATTCTGAGGGGGAGCAAATTCAGATTTCAGGTCAAACAAACCAAGTTGGTGAACAAGATGCAGAGCAGAATGTTACTAATCTGGAGGGAAATGTAGATGTTCCAAGTGAAGTGATGCCGCAAACTTTTTCATACCATCCAGAGGAGTTGATCATAGGAGAATTGCAGACAGGCGTTCGCACTCGAAATCAGATTGATAAAGGGCTTACATGTTTTTATACAAAAGTTGCTCCTTTGCAAACTGAATTCTCATTAAGTTGTTTTATCTCGCAGGTTGAGCCAAGAACTTACAAAGAGGCACTTACTGAAGACTCTTGGGTCAATGCAATGCAGGAGGAACTTAGTCAATTCGAGAAATTGGGAGTGTGGAAGTTAGTTGATTTGCCGGATGGTCAGAGAAAAATTAACACCAAGTGGGTGTTCAAGTGTAAGAGGGACGATAGAGGAGTTGTCGTAAGGAACAAAGCACGACTCGTTGTTCAGGGATTTAGTCAACATGAGGGGATTGATTTTACCGAAGTCTATGCTCCTGTAGCACGACTAGAGGCAATCAGAATTTTCCTAGCATTTGCGTCTTGGAAGAACTTTAAAGTTTATCAGTTGGATGTTAAATCGGCGTTTCTTTACGGGAAGGTTAAAGAGGAGGTTTATGTCGGTCAGCCACCGGGCTTTACTGATCCAATCCACAAAAACAAGGTCTACTTATTGGACAAAGCGCTGTATGGTTTACACCAGGCCCCGAGAGCTTGGTACGAGACTTTGTCTCAACACCTACTAGCCAACAAGTTCATTCGTGGAAAAGTGGATGCCACTCTCTTCACTAAAGAAGTCGATGGTCATCTTCTGATAGTTCAGATTTATGTGGACGATATAATCTTTGGGTCGACAAATGAAAATCTATGCAAAGATTTTGAATCAGTGATGAAGCAAAAGTTTGAAATGTCATCAATGGGGGAGATGAAATTCTTTCTGGGTTTACAAGTTGAACAACTTCCTGAGGGAATTTTCATTCATCAGTCAAAGTATGTTCATGATATTCTAGAGAAATTTGGGATGTCAAGTTCTACTCCAGCTGCTACCCCACTTGCAACAAATCATGGGATTCACCTAGATCTCACCGGAGACAGGGCTGATGAAACGTTTTACCGTTCCATGATAGGTTCTTTAATGTACCTAACTGCTTCACGTCCTGATATTATGTACCCAACGTGCCTCGCAGCAAGATTTCAGTCTAACCCAAGAGCATCGCATATGATCATTGTGAAGAGGATATTGCGCTACCTGAAAGGAACTCCTTCATTGGGGTTGTGGTATCCTAGGAAAGGCGAATTTACGCTCGAAGGGTATTCCGATTCGGATTTCGGATGCTGCAAAGTTAATTCAAAATCAACAACTGCAGGATGCCAGTTCTTTGGTCCTAGATTGGTTACCTGGCAGTGTAAGAAACAAACGTCTGTGGCGTTATCTACTTGTGAAGCGGAGTATGTTTCTGCTAGCAGTTGGTGCTCTCAGATCTTGTGGATACAGCAACAGATGCGCGACTACGGTTTGCAGTTTCTTAACACACCTCTTTTTGTTGATAATGAGGCCGCAATTAATATAACAAAAAATCCAGTACATCACGCTAAAACTAAACACATAGAAATTCGTCATCACTTTATTCGTGATTGCTTTGAGAAAAAGTTGATACGAATTGAGAAAATCCACACTGACGAACAGAAAGCTGATTTACATACCAAAGCTTTTGATAAAAATCGGTTTAAATATTTGTTAAAACTGAATGGTATGAAGCTTCTGTCGGTGTCGGATGGCATAATTGGCGTTGATGAGAGTACTGTTGCGGATGAAGACGAGAAACAATCTGCAATGGTTTGTCGAATTTTTACTTGTTTTGGTATTTAGGGGGAGTAGATATTTGTACATAGTTATGTTTTTCAGAAAATACAAAAACAGTAAAAAAATGCAAAAATACAAAAACATGATAAAATCTGAAAAAGAGCTTGTGTATATAGGGAAAATGATAGTACATCAGCTAGACGATTACAGTATGCTAAAGATTTGCAAAGTATAAAAGAGTTAAACAGTCTCACTGATGATGTGTCGATAGGTTTTCGCACATTTAGTAGATTTATTCGGGATATAAACCTAAAATTCAAACTTGTGAATTCGTGGGGAACACTACTTGGATATATAGGTAACCCCTGAAATCTCGTTTGAAAGGTCTCTTAATCTGATATACTAGGTCTTTATACTCAATGATGTCTGGGGTATTATTCCGGGACTTCTGCTGAACGGTGGTTCTGACCTAGTCCCTGGCTAATACTTGCTGCAATGCTTGAAACACAGCATTAAACCCTCAGCATGCTGAAACAATAAAATTGATAAATGCTGCTGTTGTAAGCAAAAAGATCCTCTAAAGGGGACACACCGAAAAGTCAAAGCTGATATCTCTCTGCGTATACGGAAGTATCGATCTGAGATCCCTCGGCCCTCGCATACCTAATTTATATACAGATATCATTGTAGTATTCTCACCTGTAAGACTGATTATTGGGATTCTGGATACGGGAGTATATTCAAGAGGTGGGACACATGAATGATCTAAGTTCATAATTCATCTAAATCGTATCCTGAGTAAATTCAAATTTGTGTGAAAATTTAAGATGGATCAGTATATTGACAATCGAGGTGAATTGTTTAAGTCTGAGTATGAAATGCAGGTTAACGGTACTTGTAATTTGTCTGAAAAGCTGATATGATTCCCTGACACGCTCGCCAAAAATATGTTTGTAAATAGTTTACTTTGTTTACTTTCTGCAATTTAAGTTTTCTATATTTCATTTCTTAGTTTAGAACACTTTGATAAAATCCAAAAAGATTTTATTTCTGCTTTATTTTCCGACGAACCAAAGTGGAGAGTTGATTGTTGGATTCTTAGTTGTTTGAAGCAGATGCAGGAGATTCTGGACTGGAGAATGAGGAGAGCTTACTTTGAAGAAGTTTGAATTGTTTGAAATGTCAAAAACAAGTTCATTAACTTGATACTTGTTATTTTCAGAAAATGTTTGAAATTGTTGTTTTAAAATCTGTATTGATTTGTCAAAAGATCAACCAAGGTCATTAATTTGGACTTGGTAGATTAATCAAGTGATAAGGGTCATTAACTTGGACCTGAATACTTGAGTGGATTTCTAAAACTGATTGATTTTGTGATTTATTGTTGAAAAGATAGAATTGTAATGTTTGATGGTTGAGTAACAGGTTTGGTCTTCATTATTCCCAACGGAAGCTAATTGTCAAAGCTTGAACCAGATATCTCAGATTCTAGCATATCGAGAGGGGGAGTCTGGATCAACAGTCAAATGGAAGATTGAAGTTTAAAGGTTAAAGCTTGAAGATAAAGATTGAAGAAAGTTTTTACAATGTTTGAAGATTGATAAAGACAAAGACTTGAAGCCAAAGACTTCATCAACATCCAAGGGGGAGTCTGTTGGTGCACAAAATGTCTGCTGATTACGTCATAATCAAGTCTTGTGTCTAGAATTGTTTGAATGATCACACAATAGGGTTTAATTAGGGTTTGTATGTATTAAACTTGAAGATTTCGCTTGAAACAGCTTCAAGCGAAATCAACATATGATGATTTCGCTTCAAGCAGTCTCAAGCGAAATCTCAAGTCTATAAATAGGTTGTGTGGGTCATTTGTCAAGGAACTTGGTCATTGTGTGAAACACGAAGTGCTGCCGGATTTGTATCAGAAAACATTGTACAAGCACGAATATTAATCAGTAAAGAAGGATTAAAAGGATAAAAGCTGTTATGACTTTGTTTACGTTGATTCCGCCTTCGTATGCAAAGATGAACTGCCTTAACTGACGGTTAACGGTCGTAGAACGGTCCAACAGCTATTAACTAATGACCCGCTCGCCATAGCCTCGGCGATTAAGTCGATACAAAAAGGGAGGGACTTCGCTGATAGAGTTCTAGTCTAGTAAGTCTAACACGTCCCAACAGGACGAGGAATTTACATTCCTGAACACGTCTCAAAGGACGAGGAATCCCTATTCCTGTACCCATTCCCACCGGGAATTTACCATGCTTTGTAGAAAAGTGTGAACTCACCTCGGTTTGCTCGGTTAGATTCTCAAATATAGTTAACAGTCAAGGTCGGTCAATCACGTCCTAATAAGGTACGGATAACAATCAGTTTCTCATGCATAACACGTATCCTACGTATGGTTTATTTGCACATTACTTCGACCACATAACAGGTACACACTTTAACGATTTATGCCCATATAAACTTCCCATCCATTCCCCACTCATAAACAAACATATGATATTGCACGTAACACATATAACATGTTAGATCATTCACCGATAGCATACTCGACATTTAGACACGCAAGTCACAACTTATGTCAATTCAGCATTAATATTCAAAACCGGCTGTTTTCGGACATTTTAATAAAATAGTTAAATTATTCCAAAAATTCCCAAATTTTTACAGGATATCTTAAACGTTCCACAATTTATTGTGTAAAAATATCGGGGTCCGGTTCATTACCAATATTTTATAAAAATTCATATTCCGGACTGAACTCAGATTTATGTATTTCTGACCACAGTCCACGGAACAATTTATTAAAAATTCATCGAGTGTCCGATTTACGAAATTCCAGTGGGGTAATTACAAATGCATCGGTTGTCATCTACTGTACAAATTTCATGGTCCGATTCATCACAAAACTCAGGTTATGACTGAAAGTATGACACCCATTTATTGCTGTCAAAATTCAGCTTAAGTTGCTGTTACAAATTAACACTTTAAAAATAGTAAACGGAGTCCAAAAATTACGATTCCGGTGCCATTAGAACCATATTATATAATAACATATTTTAGATTCAAAATATCGGTTTTTCGTTGAATTTACGACCTGTTTACAGCCAACTGAAGTTGGCTGTAAAGTATGGACAGATTGCTGTTTTTAGTCTCTAGCTTACTAGTTTGTGTTCGGTTGATCCCGTTAATTATGTTTAGTGATCGTAACAACATCAAACATCAATATAATCCAGCAAAACATCAGATAATCAACCAATAATCATAATAACACAAGATCTACATGATTTACACTAATATTAACCACCTTGTTCATCACTTTAGTAGACTTTTAGTTGGTGATCTTATATGTTAGTGATTTTTAACCGACGAAACTCTTATTAACCACTTTAGAATAGATCAAGAAGATGTTTAGAGTCACTTACTACTAGCTCGAGGCTAGGGAAGAAAATAGACGAAAAACGAGTGGTTAATAGCAACGTAGTGAGGTCCTTCGAGTTCCAAGCACACCGGGCTTCCTACTTCACCTCCTAGCACCTTGCTATCACCTTGGATTGGATTGAAGTTGCAAGAAAATGGGTGGTGTGTGGGTGGAGAGGGCTGCCGAGAACACAAGAGAGGGGAAGAGGAAAATGAAATGTTGATGGTGTGAAGATGATAGAAGTGAAGGTCTAGTGGTTATTTATATAATTCTCCAACATTCAATTGTCCATTAGTTCTTATGTTTACTAGATACTAGACACAAGGATTAAAATAATCACCAAGGACAAAGGTGTGTCACCCTTGTGGTGACCATTCGGTTAGGGGGGGGGGGGTAATCACCAAGGACAAAGGTGTGTCACCCTTGTAATGAGATAGTTAGTGTTTAGTTGAAATCAAAATGTTTAGTTATGATACTTGTGTGTGTTATTTAATGTAACGGGTGTTAGGGTATTCGGGGACCCTAACTAGTTCAGAAAAGTATAAACAATGTGTTTAACAATATTTTTGTGTTCCGGGTAAAGTCCGGTTGTTCGGTTCGATACTGTTCCGTTGAACTGCTTAATTAATCCGCAAAGCGTCCTATATGTATATTTTTGTAACGTTTTTAATTTCTAACAGTTAGGAAATCACACAGGACTATTTAGTAACTTTTCTGTACCTTACTAGTGTGTTAACAGACACATGTAAATATAACACAAATATTAGAAAGCAGTTAAGTAATTCCACACAGTCGTCAAGCACTTTCATTATCAATAATAAATTGTACGGAATACATGGAATTTTGAGGGTTGTCACACTTCAATCGATGGCCTTCTTTCTCTGCGGCTGTTCCTTGAGTGAGTTGAAAAGTTCAAAAAAATGGCCACCATTCTGCAGATTTTTGAAACAAGGAATGGAACAGTAACTCCAGCCACGGCCTTGTGTCCGCTGGGCACGGCCCCGTGGCCACCATTCTGCAGATTTTCGAAACAAGGAATCTTGGTGCTTTAAATTATTTTTCAGACTTTTGAGACATTTTTGAGCAAAAATAACTTAAAACAGTGTTATAAAACTTATTTTTAATAAGATTCCTTGGTTAAAAACCAAGCAAATATCACAATTAAGCTTGAAATCATGGAAGTTTCAAGCTTTAATGGTGGTTTGAGGAGTTTTTTAAAGAAGAAGGCAAGAGACAAAAGTGGTAAAGACAAGATGGTTGTTGAGAGCCTTCTTTAGAATATACCTTGTAGGGTATAGGCGACGATCCCACCAGATCTTGGTCTTTGGAATGGGTCTAAATGTGTAGGAATCATGCTGACTTTATAGAAAACGACAGCACGCTGACCATGGCCCTGTGTCGGCTGGACACGACCCCGTGGTCAGACATGACTCTGACACATTTTGTCCGTATTCTGGACACGGGGCGTGCTGGCCTGGACACGACCCCGTGGTCAAATTTTAGGTAGGCACGGGGCATGTTGACCTGGACACGACCCCGTGGCTAGAGAGTTTTATGAAGTTTTGTTTTATTTTAAGGAATTTTTCCGGGTCGGGCGATTTCTTACTGGATGGAACAACACCGAAGTGCCTAAGGTACCTAAATTGCTCTTGATTCAAACAAGAACGCAAGAGGTTATCAGAAAGTGTAAAATCTAAGCTAAATACCGGTGGGCAAAACCAACCTTTATTTCCCTTATCCGGGCTCTCATTAAAGAAGGTGTATGTCAAATCGCTCAGGTCTATGAACGCATCGGCGGAGACCGATGGAGAGTCCTTCACGGCATAATCGACACAGGGACGACTATCGCTCAGGTCCTCACAAGAGTTAGAGGTGCTTTCGGTATCGAAGATGTTGTTAGAATCCGAATGCGACCCCAATTGTTCTCCTTGATTGTTGTCTTGTGATGAATAATTTGTTTCCATCTCAAGGTCTTTTAATAATTGGAGAATTATTTTTTCTAGGTGACATATTCTTCGAGAATCATGTCATCTAAAAGAAATGATTGAGAGCATTCGAAGGAGAGATAGGGATCGTTTTTACTTTCGCTCATCTTAAGGTTATAGGGAAACGATGGGTGTAAATAGTGTGGAGTATAATTTAGAAAGTAACATTCTAAATCTTTATGAGATCCACCACATACTTGACACCATTCACCGTAAGAGGAGCGAAAGTAAAAATAATCAATATCACTCATGGTTTTGTCAGAAATTACCAACTGTCGGGATCTTACGGTTCTGTTTTCAGTAACTGGAGGGCGGACACTGGGGCGTGTTCGGTGGGCACGGCCCCGTATTCAGCTACTGTCTGACTTAAAACAGGATTCCAAGTAACAAAGATTGGGCACGGGGGTGTGTTCAGTGGGCACGGCCCCATGCTGAAGTCTGCAGAAGCTGAAAAATTAAGAAAAATCCTAAAAAATAGAAAAATAAGTAAAAATAATTAGGCCGTTGATTCCAAACTTTCTTAAAATCCTTGTGTCCCCGGCAACGGTGCCAAAAACTTGGTGTGTGTGAGGTGTGATATAATTTAATTGATATTTTTAGCCCATTTTACGCATTAGTCAAGTTTTAAATTTATAAAACACGATATTCTACTACCACTAAACACACACATGGGCAAGTGCACCCATCCTGAGCGTAGTATAGCATTGGTAAGATACCGAGGTCGTCCAAGGACACAAGAGCTTTTAGTAACGGTTTATCCTCAACGTCTAATCGATCAAAAATCTTTGAGAAAAGGTTTTAAGCATGAAAATAAAAACTAAAAATGCAGAAATAAAAATAGATAGACAAGATGAATCACTTGGATCCGACTCGCCTTTAATGTATCTTTTGATGATTTTCGCACTTTTTAAGAGATTATCTTAGTTATAGTAGTAGGCCCCTCCTTTGAAGGTGACATGACCCTCAACCTAGTGGTTTGAGTCGGCAAGGATACAATCCCAAAGGGTCGGAATATTGAAAGATAATAAATTAAGTTATTAATACAAAAAGTGGTAGGCACCTCTTTTAAAGGTGACGTTACCCTCGGCTAAGTGGTTTGAGTCAGCAGGTATACAATCCCAAGTAGCCGGTTTAATGTATTAACAATAGTTTACATATGAGGGGATCAAGCTATTCGTAGCCCCGCCATCCAATACCAGTGGGTATTGAAAGAGGTCCTAGTAACCTTGACCTAGGTCATTGCAGGATCTATACATTGAACAAGGCAAGAACCTTACCAAACCATTCCCTTAACCCCCGACCAGGTAGCCAACATATCTCTATATAGACCGTAGAGATATGAATGGTGTAAATCTTTTACTTTATATAGATAGTAAAGTAATGCCAAGACACCACAGACAAATGATAAAGAAGTTTCACCTTCAACATAAGAATCTAGTTATTAAAGTCATTAATACAAAACAAAATAAAAAGTGCAAAAAGATTAAAAAACAAAAGTAATACATTAAAGACTTGTCTTCACAAAGTGATGTAAGAGACTTAGCCATACATGGTCTTTGATTGGCAAGAACTCTTATAGTAAATCTTGGATCCCGAGACTACTACACACTCTAAGGTGGATGATGGTGGTGGATGTGGGTGTTGTAATGGTGGTGGAGTGCTGGCAAAGTGGGAGAGTGGTGGTTTGCCAAGGGATGTCTTTGAAGTGAGCCAGGCACCCCTATTTATAGCCTGCACAGAAGCCTGTCCACGGCCCCGAGTCCAGTGGGCACACCCCGTGGCCATCCTTTTCTCTTCCTTCATTAAATGCATGTGGCAGCAGGGGGCTCAACACGACCCGTGTCCAGCGGGCACGGCCCCGTGTGCAGAAGCGTATCTGTACTACCAAGATTTTGCAAGATTCTACCTTAGCGTTGAACACGCCCCGTGCTAAGCTGGGCATGCCCCCGTGGTGGGCGTAGAAGCTTCCACATCTTTGTCTTTTCTGCAGGCAGCTGACCACGCCCCCGTGTTTAATGGGCACGGCCCATGGTCAGTCTTCTATTTCTTGTTTATGCCATTGGGGATGCCGAGGGGTCGGGCATGTCACTTTTATTCCTTTTCTTTGTATTTATTTTGGGTTTTGCTGTATATTTGTTCATTTTGCTCGTTTAAGCTCATTTGATCCTGTAAATTCAAAAGTAAGATAAAAACGCGCTTTTTCCAACATTAGTACTAAAAAATGGTTAGTTTTATGCCTCATTTGATATAATTTATATGTTACATTTTGCACACATCAGTAATGTAAAAATAATATTAGTTATAAGCTTTTTCTATTGGGGCACAATTCCCTCGTGCTTGTCGTTATGCTACTATTGGCTAACTCTTTGTCCAATAGTAATGAGTATCAAGTAATGTATAAAAAACTTAATTACTGTAAGTATAAACGATAAACATTTAGGGTTTTGTAAAGCATTTTTAAATATAAATGTATAAAAAAGGTGATAAAAAGAAGAATGGCCCACTTTGTGACTTTAGGGTCCAACTAAAAGCCTCTTGGTATAATCTTGGGTATAACTCTTGAGATTTTTTAATAAAATATAAAATGCACTCATGTTAAGTATAATAACCTTATTCAACTTTATCAACACATCATGAGACAAAACCCCAACGTAGTTTACAAAGCATAGCATTAATCAGGCAGCGCCTTGGTATCCGTTGTTGGTTTCAAGATCGATCGGACAGGGTATGGAATCAGTGATCAGAGGTTAAAACACTTAAAACGGGGCAGGACTTTGGAGTATTATAAGTGAAATACTAAATAAAAAATATAAATTATAAACAGACAGAGAAAGAGGCGAGAGAGAAAGGAGTAACAAAGAAAATAATTGAGCATAAGAAAATGTTGAATGATAACCTCTATTTATACTAAGGTTTTGATTCTTGGAGCTCAAGGCTCATACATGACATGTAAACTTTCAAATATTGAATGCATAAGTTTAGTTTATATTATTATTTTATTATTATAATTAATTCAGCTGCTTCACTCATTTATCGCGTATAACTTCTAAAATATGACGTTTTACAAAATGATGAATATGTCATTAAAACAAGAATATTTTTATCTACATTTTGACCTAAGTTTCATTAAAATCAGAGTAAGGTCAATTATAATGTATTTTTAGAATTTAATTATTAAAAGGATCCTATGTTCATCTAAATATCTCATATTTCTAACAGTCAACTTACCCCTAATCTACCCGTTTAATAATGTAAGTTTTTATACACTTTATTTTAGTATATAAAAATGGAAATGTTACACTAGGTCACAGCGAGGCCCCCTCCCTGTGAAAAACCTAACGATGTTTTCTTCTCTGTGATTTTCTATAGGTTGCAGGTCATTATCCTGAGACTCTTCTTCTACTTAGCTTATGCATCAGATATTTGATTCTTCAGTAGCGCCATCCTCTCGGATTCACTGATTTTTCCTCCAATTAACCTCCCCATATCATGAGTTCATCCCTTCCATCTTTCGATGATCTTATGACTGGAAGTACTACTTCTATGGCAGTATTTTCCATAAATTCCGGCGAGATTAACCATTTCCCATGGCACACAGATTGCACCACCTACTGTTAGTTCAATCGTCTCCGCCACAGTCACCGCTCTGGATTCCTCAGCTATGCCTGAGTTTGATGATGGTTTTCTACAGCGCAATGCAGATCTCCTATGACAGCTCAAGCAGCAGTAGTGCGAAGAAATGTTACAAGGCTTGGGTGCCAATTTATTTTGGAAACTCTCACTCAGGGTCCAGCTCAATCTCCATGGGATCTTTCTCTTCTGGACCTCTGGTAATTTCCATTATCACCACTTCCACTCTGATACACATTTCTCAGGGTCTCACTCCCTCGTATGTTAATTTCGGTAATGGCTTAGATGGATTGTTTCGCTAGGAATCCGTTGGATTCAATCCTCGAGATGAGGAGTTGATAATGTCATATCAGCCAACCTCCATTTGATGTAATTTATATGTTACATTTTGCACACATCAGTAATGTAAAAATAATATTAGTTATAAGCTATTGCTACTGGGGCACAATTCCCACGTGCTTATGGTCATGCTACTATTGGCTAACTCTTTGTCCAATAGTAATGAGTATCAAGTAATGTATAAAAAAACATAATTACTGTAAGTATAACTGATAAACATTTTGGGTTTTGTAAAGCATTTTTAAATATAAATGTATAAAAAGGTGATAAAAAGAAGAATGACCCCACTTTGTAACTTAAGGGTCCAACTAAAAGCCTCCTGGTATAATCTTGGGTATAACTCCTGAGATTTTTAATAAAACATATAATGCACTCTTGTTAAGTATAATAACCTTATTCAACTTTATCAATACATCATGAGATAGAACCCCAACGTAGTTTACAAAGCATACCCTTAATCAGGCAGCGCCTTGGTATCCGCTGTTGGTTTCAAGATCCATCGGATAGGGTATCGAATCAGTGATCAGAAGTTAAAACACTTAAAACGAGGCAGGACTTTGGAGTATTACAAGTGAAATACTAAAGAAAAAAAATATAAATTATAAGCAGACAGAGAAAGAGGCGAGAGGGAACGGAGTAAGAAAGAAAAGAACTGAACAGAAGAAAAGGTTGAATGACAACCACTATTTATACTATGGTTTTGATTCTTGGAGCTCAAGGCTCATACATGACACGTACACTTTCAAATATTGAATGCATAAGTTTAGTTTATATTATTATTTTATTATTTTATTATTATAATTAATTCAGCTACTTCACTCAATTATCGCGTATAACTTCTAAAATATAACGTTTTATAAAACGATGAATATGTCATTAAAACAATAATATTTTTATCTACATTTTGACCTAAGTTTCATTAAAAACGGAGTAAGGTCAATTATAATGTATTTTTATAATTTAATTATTAAAAGGATCCTATATTAATCTAAATATCTCATATTTCTAACAGTCAACTTACCCGTAATCTACCCGTTTAATAATGTAAGTTTTTATATACTTTATTTTAATATATAAAAATGGAAATGTTACACTAGGTCACGGAGAGGCCCCCTCCCTGTGAAAAGCCTAACGGTCTTTTCTTCTCTGTGATTTCCTACAGGTTACAGGTCATTATCCTGAGAGTCTTCTTCTACTTAGCTTATGCATCAGATATTTGAGTCTTCAGTAGCGCCATCCTCTTGGATTCACTTATTTTTCCTCCAATTAACCTCCCCATATCATGACTTCATCCATTCCATCTTTCGATGATCTCATTACTGGATCTATTTTTTCTACGACAGTATTTTCCACAAATTCCGGCGGGATTAACCATTTCCCATGGCACACAGATTACACCACCTACTGTTAGTTCGATAGTCTCCACCATAGTCCCTGCTCTGGATTCCTCAGCTATGTCTGAGTATGATGCTTTTCTACAGCGCAATGCAGATCTCCAATGACAGCTCAAGCAGCGGCAGCGCGAAGAAATGTTAGAAGGCTTGCATGCCAATTTATTTGGAAACTCTCACTCAGGGTCCAACTCAATCTCCATGGGAAATTTCTTCTCCGGACCTCTGGTAATTTCCATTATCACCACTTCCACTTTGATACATATTTCTCAGGGTCTCACTCCCTCGTATGATAATTTCGGTAATGGCTTAAATGCCTTGTTTCACCAGGAATCCGTTAGATTCGATCCTCGAGATGAAGAGTTGATAATGTCATATCGGCCAACCTCCATGTCCTCTCAATCAAAGTATACACAGAGGATTACCAATTCCCCCATCTGTAAAAAATGAAAATCCCATCTTCGTTAAAATATTACCACAGAAAGTGTGATATAGATGATCACATGTTTTCCTTCACGGGAGCAACAAAGTCGAACTATGACCCATGCAAGCTTGGTGTCATATGTTCGCACAGACGCTCACAAGTTCGGCAAGAGTCTAGTTCGACGGCTTACCAGAAGGTTCGATCAGTAACTTCGAAGAATTCCGATGGTTGTTTGTCCAGAACTTATACGAACAACGACGTTGTTCCATGTAGGATCGTTTTCACGACCGAAACGAGTCGTTCAGAGGTGTTCTTCTCAATACGAGAGGCGGAAACTAACGTATCGAGTTCGATTCAGCTAGATATTCACTTTAATTGTCTTTTTGATTGATATAACGACGTTTTACAGCGATTAGACACTTCAACATCACTTCGGCTCTGGAATCGGAAAAATTACAAACGAAATGGCACAACAGGTATTTATAGGCCAGCCTATTTCGCACGAAACAGTTGGTGCGAAATCAGTTTCACACGAAATAGTGATTTCATGCGAAATACCCCTATATCCTAATTTCTCATTTTGCATGCCCTGATCTATACAATCTAGTACAAGACTCGATACAAGACGAAGTCGACAGACGTATGCACCAACAGACTCCCCCTCGGATGTTGACGAAGTCCTGGGTGTCGAGTCTTCAATCTTTAATCTTTATTAGTCTTTCTGCTCTTTCTGAAGTATCTGATAGTGTAAAACATCCTCAGTCTTCTTTCTTCTTCTCTCTAATAGGATCTCAATCTGACTCCATCTTCTCTTGATCAGATCTCTTGATTTCTTAAATTCATCAGCTTCAGCAATATCAAGATCTTAACCTGACTTCACATTCTGCTCAGAATCAGGAACCCGGCTAACCTGCACACATCTCTACCTCACAATAAATTTCACAAATTTAAAATTTGACAAATTTATATACCAATTGCAGGAATTAATCAATCAATAAATGATTTCACAATGTTAATATCTGATGAACCTCTTGAAGGCAAAACATTTATTTTTTTACATTATAAACAGACTCCCCTCATGAAATGTTCATCATGTTTAGCACTCGGAATTTTGAAAATCAGCTCTTCAACATCAGTTGTCAAAAATCTTTTTGGATTTTTCAAAATTTATGCTAAAACACACTAAAAATATTTTTGCATTTTTGATTTTTATAAAACGTAGTAAAGAAATATTTACAGGCAACATTTTTGTGAGTTTGAGTAAGAGGATCATATCAGTTTTTGAGATAAATCACCAACACCGTTAGGCTTTAAACATTTTAAGTTCTAAACGATTCACTTAGATTGTCAGTATACTGATCCACTTAAATTTTCACACAAAGTTCAACTGTTTCGAGATACGAGATTAATGTTTTAGAGACTTAAACTTATACGCGTGTCCCACTTCAGAATATACTCCCGTATCCAGATCCCAATATTCAGTCTTAGAGGTGAGTATACCTAGATGATATCTGTAAAGGGTTAAATGCGAGGGCCATGAGAGCTCAGGCTATTGCTTCCGCAAAATCAGAGAGATGATGGCTTCGACTTTAGGTGTGTTCCCTTTAGAGAATCTTTTCTTCAACAGCACATGATTAGCATTTTGCAATGTTTCATCATTTTTTATGCTAAGGGTGGTGCTTTTATTTCAAGCAAGCGAAAAGTATTATACGGGGACTAGGCCATTGCTTCCGCAAAATCAGAAGTCCCGGGATAATACCCCAGATAGCACTAAGCATAAAGACCTAGTATCTCAGAAAGAGGGACCTTTCAAACAAGATTTCGGGGGTTACCCATATATCCGAGAGATGTTCCCCACTAGATAAGTAAGTTTGAAATTTAGGTTTATATCTCGACACAATCTACTAAGCATGTAAAAACCTACTGGCATATCATCAATGAGACCGTTTATCACATTTAACTTTCCAATTCTTTAGCATGCTGTGATAGTCCACTGATGTACTATCATTTCCTCCTTTTCACAACAAAACTCATTTTTGATTTTATCATGTTTTTGACTTTTTCAAATTTTCTAATAATTTTTTTCTCCCCCTAAAATCAAAATATGTTTCAATTTTGATTTTCTGTGAAAATTTGAAAACAAACTGTACAGATAAAGTGACAAACTGTTGATCCCAGACGGGCTCAAAACAACTTCTTTTCACGTAATATGGCAAGTGATTTCAGTAGATGTGAAAAAGATGTGCGGAAATGGAAATCAGACTTTCAAGAAACAAGACCTACAAAATTATCAAGTTTATATCACTTTGAAACAAAATGGTTTACAAGGTGATTGTAAGATTATTATCTAGTACAAACGAATCTTGAATTCTGTGGGTGAGAGGGCAATGGAGTTTAGATGTATGTATGAATGCTAAGCTTCAAACTCACTTTGCTTCTCCTGGTTGAGCCTTCTATTTATAGACGGCTTGGTGCATTAATAAACAATGGTTTATTCATGCAATAATTCCTGCAAAAAGTAGCCAATTGACATATTAATTGATTGCAACGTTCAAGTTTCCTTTTTCATCATGATATCAATTAATGTCAACTTGCTTCGGTAAGTGTGGCAGGACAGAGCCAATTTCAGACAAGTGGGTATTTCATAAGAATTCTGATAAACCACTTCATCAGAAATTCTGATGAACAAATCATCAGGAAATACTTGATGATCATTCTGTGGGTGAGAGGGCAATGGAGTTTAGATGTATGTATGAATGCTAAGCTTCAAACTCACTTTGCTTCTCCTGGTTGAGCCTTCTATTTATAGACGGCTTGGTGCATTAATAAACAATGGTTTATTCATGCAATAATTCCTGCAAAAAGTAGCCAATTGACATATTAATTGATTGCAACGTTCAAGTTTCCTTTTTCATCATGATATCAATTAATGTCAACTTGCTTCGGTAAGTGTGGCAGGACAGAGCCAATTTCAGACAAGTGGGTATTTCATAAGAATTCTGATAAACCACTTCATCAGAAATTCTGATGAACAAATCATCAAGAAATACTTGATGATCAGAATCATCAGAAATATCATCAGATCCATCAGAAATGACCTTTTCTGATAATCCAATTTAGCTCTTGATCAACTTGTGATTCTTTGAAGTAGATGCTATGCATTCCAGTTATCCCATCTGATCTTCTTTTTCTTGTTCGTGATCTTCAGGACTGTGATCTCTTCATAGATCCAGTTGATTATGATTTTCTTCAATACTTACAAATAAAGTTTCCTAACAGTTTCCCCCTAAGTATTGTAAGAAAATAAACTACCTCTATATAAAACATAAACAACTTTCTTTAAAAGAGAAATTAAAAAACAACTAAGTTCAGAAACATTGAACATAGTCAAACCAACCATAAATCAGACAAATTTAAAACTTTGTTCAAAAATAGGAATTTAATCTTATCAATTCATTAGTTGATCTTCACTCCACTTCTGTATTTGTCTCCTGGTTTCAGTTTTTTCTTGTGATCAATTGCCTTTTGAGTTACTTTGTACAACTCTTTATACCATCCTCTTGCTTCCATCCAATTTTCAATGCACTCTTCAATTGTTTTTCTCAGCTTTTCATTGTTCTTTCCCTTCTTTTTGAGCTGCTCTTGTTTTTCATTCATGCAGTTCCTTATATATTTTAGTGTTTGATTTGAATACCTGCATATTTCACTGATTCTGAACAGAGCTTTCTCTTCATTAGCATCTTTGAAGACTACACACATTTCTGGTTGATCAAAGATTGCTCCAGTTCTTACTAGTTTAGAAGTGATTTCAGCTGGAATTGAAGTGTTCGGAGGAGGTATTAGCACTTTGTTGTTGTACTCAAAATTGATACATAGATCAAAGTCTGCCAGTGCAGCCCTTTTGTATAATTTTGCTCCTGCTCTTTTGAGACTTTCAAGGGCTCTTCTGATTATAACTGAACTACCTTTCATTTCATCAATGATATTCTTCATTTTGACTATTCCCAATGGGTGAATATCATCAGCCAGATCTGCATCAGTAACCTTTTGTTGACTGTTATCTTTTCTGATCAAGGTATACTTGTTTTGTGCTTCATTGCCTAGGATGCCTCCTCCAGTGGTCATTGTATCAATTCTTTCAATTGATACTATTGGATTGGTCATGTGCTTGTGTAAAATTACCCAACCTCCATTGTTTCTGTTTTCAACAATACCTTTGCTTATTGGAGAGAGTGATCTCTTTGGGTTGTCTTCTGGACCTTTCCAATAGTAATTCTTTAGATGTTCTTCAGGGTACATAATAGTGTGTAAATCACTTTCACCACATCCATTTCTCTGATGTTCCCTTCTGAATCTTCTATCATTTCTTTTCTTGGCCTTTTTGAGGAAGTCACTTCATGTTCCATTCTTCTCTTTTCTTTTGTATCCATCATTATACTTAACTCTGTTTCTCCTGTGATGGTTGTAGAAGATGGTTGTATTGGAACATGATCATTCTGTTGTACCCTTGATGTGTCCGGCTTTGAGACATTTGGTGGAGGACCCATGAGTATCTTTTGTTTATCTTGAGGTGGACCCATGGATTGCTTCTTTTTTTGAGCTGTTGAGGTTTCCGTTTGTTTGGTTTGACCTTGTTGAATGGTTTCTGGTTGTTGTTGAGGAGTTTTTATCTTCTTGCTTGTCATTCTTGTGGAATTGGGGCTTTCAGTTCATGAAGATCAATATTTGCTAGTCTGGCAACATTATACTCTAATCTCTTAACTAACAGATGAACATTAGTAAGAGCTTGAGTATTTGTTTCCTCTTGTTTCTTCATCTTCTGAAACTCCTGATCTTCTTGATTTCTTTTTGCAGCTAATTCCATCTATAGTTTCTCAAAAGCCTCAGTCATGCTGCTGCTGTTGGCTCTGAGGAACTGTATTTCTTCAAGAAGCTTCCCTGAACTTGAGCTTTCTCCTGCAGTTGCAACCTCAGCCATCTTTTTCTTGATATCATGCAGTTCCTTGAGAGCTTTCTCAATTTCTGATGAGTTTTCTCTGTTTTCTGATGACTTTTGCAATTTGTTGAGGGCTGCAGTATTGTCTTCAGTTTGCTTCTGCACAGCTTTGACAGTTTCTGACAAAAACTTGATATCTGACTTTTGATTTCTGATTTCTTCTAGTATCAGATCAAGTTTTTCTTCTATTATTGTTTTCACAGTAGCAGCTCTATCTTCAGGTTCTTTGTGAAGTTGTTTAGGGGACATAGATTAATGTCCTTGGGAAATTGGAAAAACAACAGATGTTTCTCTTCTAACACCAGCAGAAAACACATTCTCTGCTGTTCTGAGGTTAAGAGGATTGGAAGAATCCAAATTCCCTATATCCTCACCAGAAAATTGAAACATATTCAAGTTCTGGATTTCCTCATATCCTTGAACCTTTTCAGGTTCTCCATGAGTTGTTGAGAAACTCTTTGTTTTCTCATCCAGGTTTCCTTGATCAGCAGGCTGATCTCCACCTGTTGTCACCACATTTTCCTCCTCAGAATCTGATTCAGAAAATAAGTCTTTGGTTTTACTCACATCTTGTTTTGAAGAAATAGTATCTCTAAGTAAGATTTCATGTTTTCCTTGAATTGATTCATCAGAATCATTCTCAGAATCATAAAATATATTTATTTTAGTCTGTTGTGAACCTGTTTCTCCAATGTGTGAGTCTTCAGCATGATGTTCTTCAGCCACATGACTCATATTTACATCTTCATCAGCTGAATGAGGATTAGATTCATCCTGCTGTTCCATTCTTGGTGTGCTTGACTCCTGTGCATCATGCTCCATAGGGGACACTTGTTCAAAAACTCCTTTGCTCTCTGACTTTTTATTCAACATTTTCAGGTATTCTGCTCTGTATGGTGATTCTTCTGGTATCAGATTCATCATTTTTTCTGTCATAGCAGGTACATCATAATCTGACTTCCAAGACCCTGCAGCATTCCAAGGTTTCATAATTTCTGTCTTCCACATATTTTCTGATGCTGGAATTTCCATGTTTCTTTTTCAAAAAAGAATCAGAAATTATGATAGATAGAAATCTTGGAAAGGGTGGATGTGAATCTATTCTTCCAACATTAGTCAGAATTGATCTTCTGATCACAATAAATATTTCTGCTCCATAATCAATGTTCAATCCATTAATGAGACTGAACATGATTGTTAGAATGTTCATATTTATCTGATCTGTACCTCCAATCTTTGACGATAGACACTTGTTCAGAATTTCCATTAAAACTTGCCAGAAGGCAGGTAGCTTGTTTCTCTTGAATTCATTGATTCTTTAAATCTTTGTTTTGTAACCTATTACAGCATCAAGTTGTGAAAACATATCTTCTCTTTCTGGTGACTTTTCAAAGTTCTGATGTAAGGGTAGCTCCAAACATTCCCTTATCTTTTCTGGTGAAATTTTAATAAAGATATTTCCCCATACATGTGCTGTTAGCTCAGTTTGACTTGAGATTTTGAGAGTTTTTACAACTTGTTGTATGAGTTCTTGTGGTACCTCTCTGGTCTTAGTAAGAGCTTGAGCTAATGGGCATCTGGTTAGAAATTCAATGAGAATTTGACACTTCATATCATACTCTTCGATGTTATCATTCATTGCTTCATTGTTGCTCTTAAATGGAAGAAAGTCATCTTCAGTGATGAAAGGAACTGAGTGTTCAATTTGTGGTATTTTTATGTTGATAGCAGCCATTGAGAATTTTGGTTTTGTTTTCGGAAAAGGGTTTTAGGGTTTTGAATTTGAAGGTTGGAGATGGAAGGCTCTGTTTTTTAATGAGGTGTTTATAGGGTGTATTGGTAGAGTTTTTTGAGTGTTTGTCGTGGGTTGTTTGAGTTCAAGGTGATTAATGACACCTTTATGATGTTTTAATCCTTTAAGGAAACAACCGTTTTTGAAAACACTTTGATTTATCTCTAATATAATGTATATCCTTTTAAAGAAACTTAGAGACTTCAAAGTTTTTTTTTTTTTTTTTTTGCAGATAAACACTAGTTTCCAACTTGCACATTTTCTCTATGTGGGACCCCTTTTTGTTTAAAAGGTCCAATCGAAACCTTTTGTGTGTCTCCCCAGGTATTTCTCATGATGATATATATATATATATATATATATATCAGAAAATTTTGAACAAAACTTTTAAGAGTTGTATTTTCTGCATATATCATCAGAATTCATCAAAATTTTTTATTTTTTTTATTTTTTTTAAGATGAGAGGGAATTAGTAGAGTTCTGAGATTTTACTTACATTGTAGTCTTGCAGTTCTGAACTCCACACCTTTGATCTGATATACCGGAGGTATATATTTTTTCATATAGCTTGTTCCAGTCCTCAGAAAAAAAGTTTTAGAAAGAAACTTATTCTCAAAATTTTAGATTTTCATAAGTTTCATTAAATCTGGTTAAAAGAATTGTTTTTCTGATGATATGTTAAACTTCCTGGTTTTTCAAAACAAAAAATGATTTTCTGATTTGTTGTCAGAATTTTCACAATTTTTCTGGTGAGTAATCAGTTTTTCTGATTGATCATCAGATTTTATGAGTTCTTATCAGTCATGTTGTGTTAGTTCCCCCTAGATCTATTTACCAATAAGAAATAAGAGAAAAAAATATTAAAACAAACTTGTTAAGAGAAAAACAAAACATAAAACAATAGCAGAAACAACTACTCCTCCTCCTCCTATAATACGTTGTACATGCACTTCACATATAACCAAAGACTGGTTACTCATCCGGTGTGATTCGTTGATGGCGTGAAGGTGGCTGCACTAATGTTTTCATGAAGTACTAGCCCGGCTCTTGGATAGCAGCTTCTCACTCCTCCAAAGTCCAGCTGACTAGTGATCACCTTGGTTACGAATCGAGGGTAGATCAGAAAGGGTTGACGGTCGTGGATGTTTGCTTCTAGGTCTCTCATGAGAAACTTAGCATAATTGTAAGGTTTTTCCTGTATCACAGCATGCACCACTTCCATCATCATTTTCTTTTTTATAAGGAAAGAAAATTCTGTTGAAGGGCTTTTGAAGAGATGATTTTTGTGAAAAATGTTCTTTTCAGGTTGTTAATGTTTATAGATGAAAGTGATATTAACAGCCAACCTTTTTCTCTTCAATTAAGAAGAATTCTGTTCCAGTGAATGTAACAGTGAATTTGACAGTCTACTAAGCCCCATGTGTGAGTGAGCTTTTAATGACTAGGCGGCTATTTTCATAGCTCCTAATGATTCTAGTGCCTACATGTCACACTTAAGTTCCTTATGAAAAAATGACGTTGCATGCAAGAATGAAATTCAATAAACAAAAAAATTTGAGACGGTTGATTATCACAGCTGTATGGAACTTCATCAGTATGCATGTTACTTTTCCGCCCCCCCTTTTTTTAATTAAAAACAAAACAAAAAAAACAAAAATACACGAAAATAAGTAATTACAATATGTGGAATGTGCATGAGGATGTATTTTTACAAATTATCCTGATGTTTCAACATAATTTCTGATTTTATATCAGAACTTCTGGTGCTTACACCAGATATCCTGATATTTCTTAAGATTATCTGATAAAATATCATTTATTGATAGTTCATCAGATTTTCTGGTTTTCCATCATATTGATGGATTGTTTTATCAGAAACTAGTTGATTTGTTCTATGAATCTCAGAATTTTGATTTTCAACAAGTTGGTCTTCAATTTGTGTTTTTGTGTTTTCTGAAAAATCTTCATCATTTAGATTAACCATGCCTAGTTTGCTGATTAAAAAATTGTGTCTCTTTTCATCAAGAGGTTTTGTAAAGATATCAGCAATTTGATTTTCAGTTGGAACAAAATACATTTCAATGTTACCTTTCTCCACATGATCTTTTATGAAGTGGTATCTGACATCTATGTGTTTGGTTCTAGAGTGATGAACTGGATTTTCTGTTATTGCAATAGCACTCTTTGAGTCACATAGAATTGAGATTCTTGTCAGAGTTACTCCATAATCTTTTAGTTGAGTTTGCTTCCACAGCACCTGTGAACAACAATTTGCTGCTGCTACATATTCTGATTCTTCTGTTGATGTGGCAACACAGTTTTGTTTCTTGCTCACCCAACATACCAATCTTTCTCCCAAGAGTTGACAGGCACCAGATGTGCTCTTCCTGTCGATTTTGCATCCTGCATAATCTGCATCTGTGTATGCAATTAATTCAAGGTTTGTATCCTTAGGATACCAGAGACCAATTTCTGATGTGCCTTTGAGATATTTAAAAACCCTTTTTACAGCTTTTAGATGGGATTCTTTGGGATCACATTGATATCTGGCCAGAAAGCATGTTGCAAACATGATGTCTGGTCTGCTTGCAGTTAAATAAAGCAGGGATCCTATCATCCCTCTATAGGTTTTAATATCAACACTTATACCATCCTTATCAGAATCTAACTTGTTCCCTGTTGCCATGGGAGTTTTTGAAACAGAGCTGTTTTCAAGTGAGTATTTTTGTAGAATTGTTTTCACATATTTTGATTGACTAAAAAATATTACATCAATTCTTTGTTTTACCTGTAACCCTAAGAAAAAGGTTAACTCACCCATCATACTCATTTCAAAGTGGCTGGTCATCAATTTTTGAAATTTGTCACAAAATTTTTAATTAGTTGATCCAAATATAATGTCATCAACATATATCTGGACCAGCAAAGTATGACCTTTGTGTGTTTTGAGAAAAAGAGTGGTGTCAATAGTTCCTTTGGTAAACCCAGATTCAAGTAAAAAGTTTGATAACGTTTCATACCAGGCTCTAGGAGCTTGCTTCAACCCATACAAAGCTTTGTTTAATCTATAAACATGATTTTGAAATTTTGGATCAACAAAGCCTTCTGGTTGATGCACATAAACTTCTTCCTCAATTTTACCATCAGAAAAGCTGATTTTACATCCATTTGATAAACTTTTAAATTCTTGGATGTAGCATAAACAAGAAAAATTCTTACAGCTTCTAATCTAGCTACTTGTGCAAAGGTTTCGTCATAATCAATACCTTCTTGTTGACAGTAACCCCTGACCACTAACCTTGCTTTGTTCCTGGTGATTATGCCGTTTTTATCAGATTTGTTCCTGAACACCCATTTTGAGCCTATGACAGATTTGTCTTTTGGGTTAGGTACCAGATCCCATACCTTGCTCCTTTCAAATTGATCAAGCTCTTCTGTCATAGCTTGAATCCAGTCTGGGTCATTTAGAGCTTCTTTGACAGATTTAGGTTCTATCTTGCTTAAGAACCCAGAAAATGCACATTCATGTGCAGTGGCAGATCTTGTTCTGACACCATCTGCAGGATTGCCTATGATGTCAGAATGAACATGTCCTTTGATCCATCCTAACTTATTGTGAAATGTTGTTGGTTCTGATGGATTTGAAGTTTCCCCCTGAACAGGTGCTTCATTTGTGTGAATAGTATCAGAATTCTGGATTTCTGATGTACTACATACATGTTCTGCAGAGTTAGTACATGAATAATCTTTTGATTTATTTTTGTAAGCATTATCATGTTCTAGGAAATCTTCAGTTAACATTTCAAAGAGATGGTCATAATTTTCTTGTTTGTCAGAAAAGTTTATTTCTTTCATGTATGCATCAGAAACCTCTGTTTCTGATGAGTCATCAAATGAGACATACAAACTTTCTCTGATGGTCCTGGTGTTGAGAATAAAAACTCTGTACGCTTTTGAGGACAGAGAGTAACCAAGAAAAATACCTTTTTCTGCTTTTCTGTCAAATTTTTCAAGGCTTTCAAAATCGTTAAAAACAAAACATCTACAACCAAATGTATGCAAAAAATTTATACTTGGTATTCTTCCATCTATAATGTTGTAAGGTGTTTTGTTGTGCCTTTTGTTGATTATGGATCGGTTTTGGGTAAAACATGCATTTTCTATAGCTTCTGCCCAAAAATGAGTGGGCAACTTAGCATAAGCAAGCATGGTTCTGGCAGCTTCCACCAAGGTCCTATTCCTTCTTTCAACTACCCCATTTTGTTGGGGTGTTCTTGGAGCAGAAAAATCATGAGAAATTCCTTTACTTACAAGAAAATTCTCAATTTTTTCATTTTTAAACTCTGTTCCATTGTCTGATCTGATCCTTCTTAATGTTAGTTTTAACAGATTTTCAATTTTCTTAATAAAATTAATAATCAGATCAGGAGTTTCACTTTTCTTTCTCAAAAATTCTACCCATGTGTACCTGGAAAAGTCATCCACTATTACTAGTATGTATTTCTTTCCAGAAAAACTTTCTGTACTTATGGGTCCACACAAATCCATGTGTAAAAGTTCCAAATTTTGTGAAATAGAAGATTCAGAAATTGATTTGTGTGAGCTTCTCTTGGATTTTCCCATTTCACATGCTTCACAAAATTTTATCCTTTTTTGAGGATATCAAAGGTAATCCTTTTACCAGACCTTTGCCTGCTAGTTTGCTTAGGTTTTTGAAATTTAAATGGGCAAGCCTTCTGTGCCATAACCAACTACTACCTTTGTTGAGTTTTGAAAATAAACATAGTTTTGGATGTTCACTTTCTTCTTTGAAGTCAAAATAGTAGATTGATTTTCTTATCCTTTTCCCACTTAAATAGATTTTATTATCATCTATACCTATTAACAAGCATTTTTCTGGTAAAAAGGTTACCTGAAAACATTTGTCACAGAATTGACCACAACTCAGCAAATTATACTTTAAGCCTTTAACATAGGCTACTTTCTCTATGGTCAAACATCCATACTTTATGCAACCATACCCCATGATCCTCCCTTTCACTCCATTTCCAATATTTACCATTCTACCCAGCTTTGAAACAAAGTTGCTGAGTAAGCTCCTGTCCCCAGTCATGTGCTTGGAGCTTCCTGAATCGCAGTACCAGATCTGCTGCACATGATGGTCCTGAAATGAAATGATTAGAGGGTTTTTAGTACCCAGGCATGCTTAGGTACTGTTTCTGATGGAATATTAATGTCTTTATTTTTTCTTCTTCTTGGGTTTGCATCAGAAACTCTGTTATATGCTGAGCCATTAACAGATTTTACATTTTTCTTTTGAAGATGGTGTTGGACAAGCTTCAGTATGTCAACACACATACAAGAGTTATCAGAATTTTCTGATAGTTCCTCTTGTGATGGAATGAGTGGATAATTTTGAAAAGATGAGTGAACTGCTTCTGGAGTTTTTACAGATTCTTCACTGCATTTACTCTTGTTTGTTTTGAAGTTAGGTTTTTCAAAAGAGTATTCAGAACAGGTTGTCTTGCAAGATTCAGATTCAGATTCTGATACTAAATTATCAGAAATCTGATGAGTTGCTTTTACAAAGATAGTGGGTTTATTTCTATTTGATCTTATAGAACTTGTATAGCCTAAACCCTCTCCTTTGTTCTTTGGTGTGGACTCAATAAAATTTATGAACTCTTTAGCTTGTTGAAAACCTCTTACATTGATTTCTTTGTCATTAATTTTCTTGTAAAGATCTTTTCTTTCATTTTCATAAAACTCAATTTTTGCTCTTTGATCTAAACTGTCCTCTATAAGAAGTTGGTTTTCAAGAATGATTTTATTCAAAGTCCTTTGCAACTCATCAGATTTTCTAATATCTAATTGATGTTTTTCTTGCAGATTTAGAAAATCTGACATGAGCTTGTTTAGTTTGTGTTCAAGATCAAGATTGTCTAAATTTACCTTTTGTTCTGATGTTTCTGGTAGTCCTTCAGAGAGTGCCATGAGGCAGAAATTTGCCAATTCTTCTTCTTCATCATCAGAAGAATCATCAGATAACCATGTATCTGTTCCAGCAATTAAGCTTACTTGTTGCTGCTTCTTTGCTTCTTCAAGCTTTTTCTCATAATAGGCAACATTCTTCAGCTTTTTGGTCTTGCATTCTGATGCATAATGACCTCTCTGTTTGCACTTGTAACATACAACTTCAGCCTTCCCTTTATCCTTAGATCTAATCTCTTCTTTAGATCTTCCATCCATCCTTCCTTTGTCACTCCTCTGGTATCTCTGGTTACCTCCCCTCAACCTCTGCTCAAATGTTTTGGTTAGCAGTGCTATTGCTTCAGCAAAAACTGAAAAGTCTGATGATGCATCAGAAGTTTCAAGATTTTGACTGTTTGATGGTTGTGGATCATTGGTTGTTGTTGATCTTTGTGAGTTTGAGATAAGAGCTAAAGATCCCCCTCTTTGAATAGTTTCTTCAAATATTTCTTCCTCTCTGGGGATCAAGATGCTGTATAAGTAATGAAGACTCATGTTTCCTAGTTCTAAGGTTGATGACAAAGTCATGGTTAGACTTCTCCATTCTCTAGGAAGGGCATCAAGAAATTTTATGTTTCTTTCATCGTTTGATTTTGTTATACCAAATTTCTTTAGCTCGTTTAAAAGTTTTGTAAATCTTTGATATGTATCATTTAACCTTTCATTTGGCAAACTTTTAAACCTTTCATAAGATGAGACATTATTTGTTCTCTTGTTTCTTCTCATCATTTCTCCTCCTTCGCAAAGATTTTCCAACTGATCCCATATTTCCTTAGCTGATGCACATGCATCAACTTGGGAAAATATGTCATTAGGGATGGCCATTATTAAAAGTCACTTTGCCCTTTCATCCCCAGCCACCAGATCCTTGTCTTCCGCACTCCAGTTTATTTCACTTTTGGGAGCGTGGGAGGCAGGGATAGCTGGTGATTGGTCAGTTGCTGGAATAGCAGGTATATCAGTCATTGGTGTATGTGGACCCCTTTCAATGGATTGAAACAGAGCTCGGTCATGACCATTAAGGAAATTGACCATCCTGATTTTCCAATGGGGGTATTCCTCTCTGACCAGAGTCGGAGGTTTGGACGTAGAACCAATGTTAAAAGCATTATTCCAGGATTGAAAGCTGGCCATATTTAGAGAAAAGAAGATGAGTGATTGATCGTTTGAAAATAGTTTATTCAATCTGCTCTGATACCAATTGTTGATCCCAGTACGGGCTGAAAACAACTTCTTTTCACGTAATATGGCAAGTGATTTCAGTAGATGTGAAAAAGATGTGCGGAAATGGAAATCAGACTTTCAAGAAACAAGACCTACAGAATTATCAAGTTTATATCACTTTGAAACAAAATGGTTTACAAGGTGATTGTAAGATTATTATCTAGTACAAACGAATCTTGAATTCTGTGGGTGAGAGGGCAATGGAGTTTAGATGTATGTATGAATGCTAAGCTTCAAATTCACTTTGCTTCTCCTGGTTGAGCCTTTTATTTATAGACGGCTTGGTGCATGAATAAACAATAGTTTATTCATGCAATAATTCCTGCAAAAAGTAGCCAATTGACATATTCATTGATTCCAATGTTCAAGTTGCCTTTTTCATCATGATATCAATTAATGTCAACTTGCTTTGGTAAGTGTGGAAGGACAGAGCCAATTTCAGACAAGTGGGTATTTCATCAGAATTCTGATAAACCACTTCATCAGAAATTCTGATGAACAAATCATCAGAAAATACTTGATGATCAGAATCGTCAGATACTGATGATATTTCATCAGAAATATCATCTGATCCATCAGAAATGACCTTTTCTGATAATCCAATTTAGCTCTTGATCAACTTGTGATTCTTTGAAGTAGATGCTATGCATTCCAGTTGTCCCATCTGATCATCTTTTTCTAGTTCGTGATCTTCAGGACTGTGATCTCTTCATAGATCCAGTTGATTATGATTTTCTTCAATACTTAGAAATAAAGTTTCCTAACACAAACTGATATAGAATTGCTTCAATTCGCCATTCACTGTGCATAAACAATCAGAACTCCCCCTTACAACAAACTATTTTCCCCTTATGATTTCAAAACACTTAAGTTTGTTTTAATCAAAATGGTTTTTCCGGAAAATTAGTTTTGTTGATTTTTTCAAACCACTTGTAGGTTTGGGGATAAACGCATCACAATGTTCTTCTTTAAACACTTGAAAAATTGAACATTTTTAGGATCTAACAACAATACCACATATAGGAAAGATAAATCAAGTACAACTTAATGTCCCTGATTAATCCTGTAGGTCGAAATATTACCAATGTGAATTTCTCAAGAAAGATGCCGATACCTGCTCCACACTTACCAGCCTGGGAACTCCGGCAAGTCAGGATTTTTACATATGAAATACAGATATCCAAGCCTGACCAAACTTGGATGCGAATTTCTCATCTTCACTTGGGGTTCGAACAATTCTTTTTTCTTCATAAAATTCTTTCACCCCTTTGGCCTTCCCATCGACCATTTTCCCAAAAATATGTTTCACTTTCCCATTAAACGCTTTCTCGACATCAAATTCTTTCTTCTCAGAATAGAATCGATTCGAGATTTCAACTTTGCCAACCTTGTTTTTTAAATTTTCAGTCCTCAATGGTGGAAAGTTCACATCATCCATTGGAGGAACTGATTTCTCACCTTTTACCTCCACTTGTGGCTCCTCTGATTTTGTGGAATCAGATTCATTGCCAGATTTCACCTCAGCTTTCTTAACTACCCACATTTGGTTGTCAAGATTAACTCTTCTTTTGTAAAATCTTTTCTTAGAACATTCACCAACTTCATATGTTGAATTTTTAAAAACTTTGAATTTTTCAGTTGGTGGTTCATTTTTCTCAACAATCTTTTCTTTAAGTTTAGAAACAACTTCCTGTTTGATGTTGGTTGATTTAGGACAATTCCAAGCAATATGACCAACTTTTTGACACCTGTAACAGGTTCTTGTTTCCTTTCTTTGATATGCTCCATTCTTCATTTCTTCTTGCTTCTTATCAAGAAATTCTCTGTTTGATTGCTTCCAGAATGAGCTCTTTTCTTCCTCTTCTGAGCTTGCTCCTGAAACAAATACAGTTTTTGGTTTATTAGTTTTCCCATTTTTATAATTTTCCGGTGGAATAAAACCCAATCCCTTCTTTTTGAAATTACCGTTATGGTTTGGTTTCTTTCGATACCTGAACCAGAACTGTAACCCTTTTTCTTGTTTAAACATTGTTGAACTCTTGAGGTGTAAAGTTTAGGTTTTTCAACAAGATTTATATCTTTTATTTCAGAAATATTAATTTCTGTTAATTTGAAAACCTTTTTGATCATTTCAGTTTTAACACTTCTTATTGGAAATTCTTCATCAGAATATAATTTGTCTGAATCATTCAAAGTGTATGCCACTTTGATTGGTTCGTCATTCAAATTAGATTTTGGTAACAAGAATTATTTATTGTAAACCCTTGTGACTGACGACTTTGGACTGCCAACTGATGAACTCGAACTCTTGGATTCGGTCTTTGACTCTGACTCCTCATCTTTATCCAACGCCTGATCGACCACTTTCTTTATTAACTCAGACTCATGATCAGTGTCAGACGATGTAAATGTGACGTCAATGTTTTCTGGTAACTCATCAGTTTTTTCGGATTTTAACTTTATGTTGATAGCCTTTTTGACTTGCTCCTCATTCGGTTTTCTGGGAGAATATCCTTCCCATATCGGAGGCGGACACTTGTTATAATTTGCACTTTGTTTCTTACCAGTATCCTTCTCTTTTGGCTTCTCATCTTGAAAGGCTTCAAGACCTGCAACAGTTGGATAAATTATGTCAATCAAATAAACAGAACTAGAATAACTCTGTAGCAACCGTCTGATTCTTTCATTCTCTATTTTTTCTGTCTCCAAATCTTGCTTCCACTTTGCACTTTCTTCAATGTAATAATAAATAGCTTTCTGCTTTGACATCATTACAACATTCATCATTGTCAACGCATCTTCTCTTTCAGAATTTGTCTTTTGCAAACCAGTTACCGTTCTGTTCAACACATCATATGATTCTTTTACGTAGTTGAGATCAAACAATAATTTCTCTTTCATTTTTTCAAGCTCATTCATCTTCTCATCTTTCTCTGCACACTGCTTGCAAGATTCCAAACACTTTAGACACGGTTTGATAACTTCAACAATTTTTTCAACTTCAATCACTTTCTCTGATTCAACTATCTTCTCAGTGACTTTAACTTCTTCACTTTGTTCATTCTTCACTTCTTGAGCAACAATTTCACATTTTATCGTTCTCTGTTCTTTTGCTGCTCGTCTCTCCTTCAGCTTCTTGACGTGTGCGCGTATACACATATTTTTATCATGAATAAACACACGATTCGGTTTTAAATTTATAAAAGTGATTTATACTTCAACATCAAAACACACACGAAAGAGGCAAGTGTACCTCGTCATATATGTAGTAAAGTATCGGTAAGAACCAAGTATCGATCCAAGGAAATGGTCGGAGGAATAATACTAGACCTTTGTCATTAAATTAACGGAAGAAAGATAAGTTTTGTGATTTTCTAAACACTAAAGTAAGGATAAACAAATACTTATAAAAATATAATAAACTTCAAATATGAAAATAGATAAAAAGCCTTGCTTAATACACAACCAAAGCATATCAACTAAGTCAGTTTTGGCGCTAGAAACATTCGATCAATTCTCCATTTTCAAGACAATTAGTATCCCTTTCGGGAATCCTAATATGACAATCATTTGGAAAGCTAAAACGATAAACACACTTTAACCACCTAAAATTGTTCTTTAACGTGCAATTGATTAATGTCTATGAAAATCTCTTAAAAATAAGTTAGTCATCCGTTAGGCGTTTTCTTAGCTCACTTAAACAAGGAAAGAGACATCGATAAACACAATGTAACCACCGAGACAAGCATAAACTAGATTAAATCACAACCGAGTTCATTTTACAAATCTTGCACATAAAATCACCAAGATAGCAATTTTGGCCTAAAGTACTAACTAAGCTAACAAATCATGGCAAGAATTCATAACAACACCATTTAACCCGTTAAGGTCCTTACGTGACGGAAAGCTTTCTTGAATAACAATAATTACATTTTATTAAACCATTAACCATTTCTAGTATTATGGTGTACACATTTTAAACAAGCTAAACTAGTTAACCACGTTTAAAGTCTACTAATACATGATTAATTAAGCTTCATTTTTCAACTATCTTAACTAACCAAATACCAATCATCCAACACAATTACTTATAATCAAGAAATAAAAAACAATAACAAGGTTGCAAACTAATCATCAAAGATTAACATAGAAAATACTTCCAAGTGTCATTACAAACAAAGTTAACATACTAATGATTATAATTAAGCAAGGGATTTTTGTGGTTTTGCCCAAAGGCTACAATAATACATAGAACATTAATCTAAATGCTTGAAAGATTAACAAAATTATGGAAAGATTAGAAAACCAAACCATAAACAAGCACTAGATTAAGAATCCGGAAGATAACGAAGCTAATCGGCACAATGTGGCTTGAATCCGGGTGAAAGCTAATGCCTCCGGAGCCTGAAAATCTCCAGAATCGCTTCCAAAATATCCAGAGTTACGAGCAGAATGTTTCTGCATGTTTTTTATATCATTTCGCTCTCGCACGGTCGTGCACTTTATTGGCACGACCGTTCACTTTTTGCATTATTGGAGTTACTGTGCACCATACCGCATGACATCATCTTATCTTGACCAGTCTTCGTAGTCGCACAACCGTTCCATTGATCGCACGATCGTGCATCTCCGGGTAAGGGTTGCACGAGCTGCTGCACTGGTGGTGCAGTTCCGGGTTGGCTAGGTCGTCGGGGTTGCACGGGAGTGCCACAGACCGCACGATCGTTCCACTTCGATAAGGCTTGCACCCCGCATCGCACAGGCATGCACTGCCGGTCTTGGTCATGTTTGTCGGATCCGCATGGTCATTCCACACATCGCACGATCGTGCCAATTGCCCAGGTGAGAATTCTTAACAGAATGTTCGCAGCTTTGTCGTTTCGTCCGGAAAGTCCTCGTTTTCACTATCATCTTGTCTGGCATGCTGTTTTAGGCTTATAAACAAAAGTATACTTGATTAAGTATCCGAATGAAGGTTTTACAGCCGAAAACGCATAAAATGGGGATAAAATGGGGGACTAAAATATGTATAAATTAGTGAATATCAAATCTCCCCACACTTGAACCTTGCTTGTCCTCAAGTAAGCTAAACTAAAATGCAATAAAAACTAGAATCTAACAAGAACGAGTATTTGCAAACTATTTATTAAAACAACTACAAACGGTTAGCCGGTTTTTCGAAAGACAACATTAAATGAATCAAACCAAACAAGCATAGGCAAATATATGTAGATATCCAAAAAGCCGTGACTTCACTTTCAATTGACTTAACATGCTAATCTTCACACAACTCACAATGTTCACTGTCACACCCCGACCGCGCAAAACAACAAATCGCGGCGGAAACATCGGGACGTGTTGCAACAGAATTAATGTTTCATAACCATGGATACCAAAAAGTGTTTCGTTTTATTAAACATTGAATAATTACATCGTCTGGAAATCTAAATACACAATTTAAACATAGTCTATCATTATTATTGAGTCACTAAGGCCTTGTCCAGTCCTATGTGAGCATGCATCCTATCAATCGATATCTTTCAACAATACCTGAAACACATGTGAAAACGAGGTCAGCAAAGAAATGCTGGCGAGTACATAGGTTTTGTGAAAATAAGATTCATGACTTCTGTTTAAGAAAATGTTTAGTCATGAACCTTGTAATTTGCTTTGTCTTTGTAAATCATTTGAAAAATAATAAGTTCAGATGATATGTATAAATAAGAGAATAATGTATGGCTAAATGAATAACCATTGTAAAATGAGTTTGTATAAGATAAGTTGTTTGTAAATCAATTTCTTGTGAAAAGTAAGTTATTTGTATAAAATGTTATATGTCTCAAACTGAAATGATTCAAATAACGCTACGATATGTAATACCATACAAACACTTATATATAGGAAGTACCAGCGGCGTATCCACCATGCTTGTATCATAATACACACGCATCGTTACTTAATCACTTAATCAAACCAAACCAAACCACCAATGTAAGATGTCTATGTTTAAACCAATTGTTAAATGTATTGAATAATATACCAAAATGTTTATGTTAAGATGTAAATCATGTTATGTATAACCAATGTCAAAAGTGTTTGTGTCAAATGTAAACCATGTAATGTGTAACCAAAATGATATGTATGGCTAGTGAAATGCATCAACTAAACCATATGTGAAACGCACAAAACAAAGTATTGATGTAAAACTTGGTTTAAATCAATACTATGTTTCGTGGAAATGCATAATCAATTGTAAATCATGTCCAAATGTTTACCCAATCGTTAAAACATTGTGTGAAATCGTTCAAATCGTTCTTGTTGTTTTAATCGTTCAAATCGTTCTTGTTTTAATTGTGAAACTACTTTATGGTCGATTTTCTAATAACATTCAAACCTTCTTGACTCGTTCATCGTTCCAACTCGTTCTCGTTCTTACCAAACCCTTACCAAAGGGTAAATTAATAATTACAGATTCAGTCGTTACCCAAAATACCCACACATAACCATGGGTATGGAGAATAACGGGATTTGTCAGATCCTATGATACCATAACCTAATACTGGTCGGCTTGATCATTGCTAATGAATGTCATTGGTTATGTAACTACAACCAACAAGTTTGTTCACTTTATTGAAATCGTTCTTGAAACCATTGTAATTGTTTTTGAAACCATTGTAATCGTTCTTGAAACCATTGTTATCGTTTTTGAAACCACATTGTAATTGTTTTTGAAACCATTGTAATCGTTCTTGAAATCATTGTTAAGATATTTAGCACATATGAGTCACCCCAAAACAGTTGAAAACAATAAAAGAGGGGAATAATGTACTCGCCTGAGAATGCTTAGTGGTCTTGAACAACAACCAAACAAAGCTAGAGGGAGCACGGAATCAGTCGGCAATCTAAAACTATATAAATAAATCGGACTTAAATCGGGAGATCGGATAGGATGAGGCTTGGTAAACCAAATGAGTATTGGAACTCATATGATATGGTTTAACAAGGCCTACATACTACATTGAGACTAACCTAAGTGCTTTCGACCCATCGCGACCCATTAAGGTAACATACGCTACTTTAACGCGACGTGCGCGCAAAGCGCGTTCGAGACGTCTAACTAGTCCTATGATAAGTATTATATGCCTAAACGTGTTTAATCATGTTGTATAATCAGTTATGTACAAAAGTTTAGGTTACATAAGCTTAATTACCAATTATACATGAAAAGGGTATTTTGGTAATTTACCTAAGGCACATAAACTACCTATCATACAACTACTTAAACGATGTGACCATATGGTATAACCTCGGAAGGTTATTCCCTATATACTATGGTCACCTAATGTGCTTGGTCGAATCCTAATGATCGAACAAATGGGTCGGGTTCGAAGGTATAAGCGATTTATCAGATCGCTTACCCTTACGACCCTAGACAACGTGGTAATCAGTAGGCATAGTCCCAAGGGACTATAACCATCGTGATTACAATCACGTTGCGAAGTTCAAACGAACTTCGCATTGACCATAACTGGTCAACGCTGAAAGTCAAACAAAGTTTGACTTTCGGACGCGAAAAGCAATAAAAGAACGAAAGAATACTTACGAAGGGTCCCCGAATGCTAATCTAGATCAAAATAGCTCAGGTATGAAACAAAGGTTTCAACTTAGAGCACAAATGATCAGATTCTTGTGAGAAATGAAGTGAAGTGGGTTGGGTATTTATAGTATTTCCCGAACCGTTAAGATCGTTTCTTGGAGAAGAGGGAATGATCTAGCCCGTACACTTGTCGGAATGTTGTGGTAACTGATTTTGGCCACCACAAGAGTTTAACAAGTGGCACTTGACCTTTGGGGAATGTTTAGGGGCAGATAACAGCAACCCAAATCGAATTGCTGCATCTGGACACTGCTTGCGCACCGTAACAAATAACCCTTACGGTGTGCAAGGGCCAAGTTTGGCAGATTTACCATTTTGGTCCCTGTTGTGCTATAAGGTCATTTCTGACGCGTTTAAGGCCCGTTAACCCCATTTCAAAGCTCAAAAATGAAATTAAAGTATAGGGAACTTAAAATGTGCTCAAAATATCTCGGATGTCGGTTCGTTTAGCCGTACGATTGCGTTGTTCGGTTAAATACGACGGAAGTCGTAACGAACGTAAAAACGGTCCAAATGACGCGGCGAATGGATTTTTCTTATGCCAAACACTAAAATAAAATATTTTAGTGCTTACATAAATTTTTTTGATGTCCGGATGTATTCAGAACGTAAGATATGCGCGAAAGTGCAAACTTGTGCGCTTTTTGACACTTTTAGTCTCTGAATGACCCAAAAGTATATTTTAGCACACCGAACCCCTCAAAGCCTATTTATAAGCTATGTAAATGATATTTAAGATGTGTTTAACTTATGGTCATGTTCCGGAATGTCTATTACAGTTCAAATTGGCATACTTTCGCAGTTTGTCATATTTAGTCCCTATAAGCGATTTTAACTTGATTTTGCCATACCAAAGCCTTCGAAACTTATTTCTAAGTTATGTAAAGGTTATTTAAGGTATGTTAAGCCTATTTCACTTTTTCGGAGTGTTCGTTGCATTAAACTGGTTATATTTTCGTATCAGATCGTGTATAACCTTCCAGAAAGTGATTTAAAGCTTGAAATCGAACAAAATTTGATATGTGCAAATGATACACATATTTTTACAAATCCCAAGTATGAAACAGAAAATTTCATTGGTTTGGAATTTGTTTGATGGTCGCAGTGACATAGGTGTCACATTCACACACACTCGGTTTTATACGTGAAACATACATAAAATGTGTATGTGCAAACACTCAATGCCTTGTCAATGAAATGTGTAATATCGTAAGCTTGTCATAAGATCTCGTCTCCACCAACTAACATGCGACAAAGTGTAAATCAAGAGGTCTTTACGGGGTATAACGTTTGGCTTGGGCGAAGGGTATGGAAATGGATATTTAAAGTGGCGAAACGGTTAAAACTCGGTGATAGCGTTTACTAGCGCAAAACAATACAACTATACATACAAACGCCTTAAAAAGACGACTTTTGTGACATCGAGCTCATCAACAAGATTTAAACAATTTAGCATTCAAAATAGCTCGATTTTGTCGACTTCACCCTATTTTAAGGTGTTTTATTTTCTGTTTTTTTTTTTTTTTTTTGCATACTAATGGATTTATACAATGAATAATAAACTAACAAGTGCTAGTTAAATGATTATTTTGACCGAGTTTCAACACTAAAAGGTTTAAAACATAAAAAGGCTAGAATTTGGCTAAGTGGGCGATTATGTTGGGTAAACAAAGGTAAACGAGAAGGCTCGACATGGTTAATCCTAAAGGGTAACGTAGGGTTTACGGGAAACACAACACAAAGAACAGGGATAAGACAAAGGGTTTTCTAAGTGCCTCTATCACTTCTACACAATTTCGCAAGTTCATGGTCTTAACAAGCATGCTAGTGAGAAGTTCTAAATTACACATGACATCCGGCTCACTCCTACTCCGAAATGAACAAATATATAACAATTTCAAGGCTCAAATATGCTCACGTAACGGAAGGAATGGGTAAAAGTGTGAAAACTATCATGCAAGTCTTTCTTTGTTTGTCACGCTTTCCGGTTTTCTTTTTCAAAATTTATTTTGCTTGTCGAGTTTTTATCTTGTCCGAAGTTTTCTAAAACACAACCAACCGGTTTATTTGCTAAAAAATATATACAAAAAACAGATATTTTTGAATGATTTTTCTGATTTTTTTTAGGACAAAGAAAGTCAACCAGTTAAACCCCTCCTCACACTTGAACTTTGCATTGTCCCCAATGCGAAACCCAAAATATAGAGATAAAGGAGAATAATACTCCCCTGAAGATGAATTTTTTTTATGCAACGAGACTTCCAAGCTGTATCTGTGATGTGCTTCCGGTCCAAGACTTGATAGCCAAAATCTGCAAGTATGTTACAAGGTGCAGCAAAACAGAACAGAAACAAATAAACCAAATAAACCATATTATACATAAATAGAAGTACTAAAATCCAAACAAAGAAAAGACATAAAAACTAAAGTGACTGAAAATAAAAAGTACATAACCGGGGGTGTTGAAATAACAACCAAAATGAACACCCGAATAACAAAGTACTGGAACAATAAAAACCACCAATGATCAACTCCAGCGTCTCCTACTCATCGTCACCAGCATCATCTCTCGTGTTGGAAGGGCCTGCATCTCCATAACCAGGTGGGTTCCCGTATGGGAACTGTGGGGGATGTCTGAAGTAGTTCGGGTAGGCGTTATGAAGTTCCCCAAAAAGGTATGAAAATCCATCATGCACCTCCCGGCGCATGAAGTCCTGGTTCGCCCTGATCTGTTGGAAGTGCTGCTCTTGGTTAACCTGCATTTGTTGGGACTGCTGGTAAAACTCAGGGTAAGACGGGATGCCTTCTGGCCAATCCTGGTGCTGGTGGAAACCGTGATGCTGCGGTGAATGTGGTGGTGTGTGTGGCTCATGCTGCTCCTGATGTTCATGCACCTCCTCGTCCTCATCCTCCTCCTCTGCCGGAGGCAACGGGTCCCAGACCTCGTTGTTTAAACCCCTCAATCGATCCCCGCGATCCGTCTCAGCAATCAACCCCATCGCCTTCAATGACCGAATATCAATAGATACACCATTAGTCACCAAAGTGAGAGCCTCAAGTACCTCATCAGTCATCAACCCCAAGTTGTAAGCAATTTCGATCACATACTGACCGCCGTGAATATGACTGTTGGGCTTTCTCCCTGAGCTTTTCACAAAATATTATGCCATCCTCGCAGCTAGGTTGATGTGTATCCCCTCAACCAGCGCATAAAGAAATATCAGATCTGGTGTTGGACTGTTCCCCAAACTGTCCATACGCCCACAGATGGTATGGCTGAATATAGGATGCATCACTTGATGCAAAGGTTATCTCAATCGTGAAGCTTTAGACATTCTAGGATCGTATGGGTCACCGACTGCATTTTGAGCCCAAAACACGGCCTTCGCTTCATCACTCGGGAAGGTAAACTCATCGGTGAAGAACTCTGAATCCATGTCTTCACGTGTGTAAATCCCAAGTCTCCGACCCAATCTACCCACCGACCAATGGTGCCAACGCCCCCCAATCTGAAAGTGATCCTCTCTCTGTAGCGAAAGTTTGGATTTTGATATGCTTTCGGCGTTTTGTATGAATATGTGGAGAAGAATTCTATCGTTAGCTCACGATAGATGGGTCGGTCGATAGAGACTAGACGCGAAAGCGGAATAGTAAGCATGTTTTCTAGTCTTTCACGCTGATTTAGATCTCTCATCACATCCCAATCTAGCCTCCGGGGGATGCCAAACTGCCCCCGCCTATTCCATAATTCGTTACGTTTTGGGATACAAAGGGCCTCTCTCTCGTTGTTTTCATTGAATTGCAAGAAGGGATGATCCATCTGTAATGAGGAATGATATTAGGAACAGGAGAAACAGAAAAAATTTAATTCGGAGCAGCCGAACACACTGTTATGAAGGTTCTGTCTTGCTGTAATGGGCGTTTGGAACGGGCGTGCCTCCAACTGCACGGTCGTGCGTGACCGATAAACAACATCTGTGGTTGGCAATAATCGTGATTGCAAGGCGTGCGACCGTTCCATCCGAGGAACGTCCGTGCGACCTTGTTTTTATGCAGTTTTTCACCCCGGCTCTGAATAGCCAGATTTTTCCAAAATCAACAAGTTTTTATGCAAACAGGGGTTAGACAAACAACCGGTTTGTTCACGAGACATGAGAATCTTGCAAGGGCTAGGGTTTCGCTTGTGTTTATGAAGGGAACCCTAAAAAGCCTTGAAGAATCGAACGAATCTAACCTAGAAAGTGATGAAATAGGAAATCGACAAGAAAGGATATACCGTGCGAAGAGATGGGCGAAACCGTGCGAAGAAATCGTTCGATTTTAGGCAAAATCACTCTGGAACGGCTGGTGCGGATAGGGTTTTCGCGAATTGTGAATGGAGGCTGCAGTTGAGGGTTTTTATTTTGGACAAATGACCATTCTGCCCCTGCCTCCCGCACGGTCGTTCGAGGACTCGCACGATCGTGCGTGACCGACGACGTCTAATCCCTGCACACCGATCTCGGAACTGCACTGGGGTGCAACTCGAGGTGTCGGCCAACTCACAATCGCATGGGCATGCGGCCCATGGCACGGTCGTTCCAAATATGCAGAACAGTCTGTTTACTGCAGAATGCAGTTTCAGCAGCCGATTTCGCCTTTTTTCGCAATTTTTATCATCCGCAAACTGTTCTAACATTTTTCCCACATAGAACCTATGCTCGGCATATCTAAAAACAGTACAAACTAATGAAAACTACAAAACACACCTAAATGACGCTAAAACGACAAAAACACAAAAAAGGACGATTATACCCCTAAAGCGCTTATGTCGCTCTTGCTACATTTTTAATTCGCGAGTCAGTAGCGTAGACTCATGCTAATTTTTTGTCGGCGAGTCGATAGCAAGACTCATGCTAAATTTTTGTCGGCGAGTCGATAGCAAGACTAATGTCCCCACACTTGTCATATGTGCGGGTCATTACCATGCCCCTTCGGATTCTGCTCTGTATTGCCCGGAAGACCACCTGGGGGTCTCTCCGACATCATTTTTGCCAATTGGCCCAGTTGATTCTCAATGGTCTGAATGGAAGCCTTTTGACTCCGCATTTCTCCTTCGTTAACCAAGAACCGCTCCTCATGCTGCTGATATCGTTTCTCAGCAATTTGATTAGCACTGTTGGAGTTGTTCAGCAGTTGTGCCATTATTTCCTCTAGCTTTGCGTTGCTTTGAGAGGCGTGTGGCTGGGAACTGCTTCCTGAGCCTTGATTATGATACTGTGGCTGGAAGGATTGACCTTGAGATTGTTGTGGCGCGGGAGCATGTTGAGCATATTCGTGTGCGTTTTGGTTCCCAGAACCAGATTTCCACCCAAAGTTTGGGTGATTCTTCCACCCTGGATTGTACGTGTTGCATAGGGGTTATTTTGGGGCCTGATTTGATTACCCATGTAGTTCACCTCCTCGTGTCCTGTAAACATAACACCCTGCTCACACGTACCTGGCACGTGTGCAACCCCGCACTGATCACATGATGGTGATTGAATTCGCGAGACATTCTGAGACTGATCAATTCTTGTTACCAAGGCTCCAATTTGCGCAGTAAGAGCCGTATATGTATCCACAGTATGAACTCCGGAAGTGGATGATGTCTTATTCCACGCTCCACCGTGGCGAGAACTTGACTTCAATGCAGCTTTCTCTATGATCGCGTAAGCTTCAGTTGTTGTCTTCGTTCCAAGATCTCCTCCTGCATACACGTCTAAATGCTCCTGCGAGTCATAATTGAGTCCCTGATAGATGGTCAGTACCAGTTGCCTTTTGGACAACCCGTGATGTGGGACGTCAATTAAAAGATCTCTAAACCTCTCCCAAGTTGCGTGTAGAGATTCTCCATCGTCTTGCTTGAACGTTATGATACGGTTCCTCAATTTAGTCCTCTTTTCCGGAGGAAAATATTTCTGCACAAATAGTTCTGCCATCCCGGCCCATGTGGTGATAGATCCTGCCGGAAGTGACAAAAGCCAAGATCGGGCTTTGTCTCGCAATGAAAACGGAAAGAGCCGCAAACGGATCGCGTCCTCAGAAACATCTCCTATCTTGAAAGTAGAGCACACCTCGAGAAACTTTGCGATGTGCCGACCCGGATCCTCGTGATATTTCCCATCAAACTGCACCGAGTTTTGTATCATATTGATGATGCTGGATTTTATCTTGAAACTCGGTGCTGCTACCGTCGGTCGGGCGATGCTCGGTAGCAAGCCTTCTCCTCCGGGTTGGCTTGTTTCATTCAAAGGTCTGTCATCGTTAGCCATGGTGCCTCTTGCTTCGTCCTCTGAGTTTTCGCTTTCAGAAAGTATCACTGCTTCGTCAATCGCATCTGCAATTCGTTGTGCAATGACACGTGACCTTTCTCGCAGCCTTCTAATTCTCCTAAGATTATGCGTTGGTTCGTCAGCCGGCTCAGCAACAGCGGGCACAGGAGTTGAGGACATCAACCTGTAATAAAAGGATAAGCACAATGCGGACAAATAATATAATATTACAATAATTAAAAAATTATTATTATTTTTTTTGGGTTGAATAAATTCAATGAATAAACAATCGGTTCAATACGAACAAAATAAATAAATGAATAAATAAACAATCAATCAAACAAATAAATATTAACAAATAAATAAACGAATAAATAATAAAGAAAATATTCACAAATATTAACAAGTATATACACCGATAAAACAATGACTCCGGTCGTTCCTAAAGCTCGCCATTTCCCTAGCAACGGTGCCAAAAACTTGACGTGTGCGCGTATACACATATTTTTATCATGAATAAACATACGATTCGGTTTTAAATTTATAAAAGTGATTTATACTTCAACATCAAAACACACACGAAAGAGGCAAGTGTACCTCGTCATATATGTAGTAAAGTATCGGTAAGAAACAAGTATCGATCCAAGGAAATGGTCGGAGGAATAATACTAGACATTTGTCATTAAATTAACGGAAGAAAGATAAGTTTTGTGATTTTCTAAACACTAAAGTAAGGATAAACAAATACTTATAAAAACATAATAAACTTCAAATATGAAAATAGATAAAAAGCCTTGCTTAATACACAACCAAAGCATATCAACTAAGTCGGTTTTGGCGCTAGAAACATTCGATCAATTCTCCATTTTCAAGACAATTAGTATCCCTTTCGGGAATCCTAACATGACAATCATTCGGAAAGCTAAAACGATAAACACACTTTAACCACCTAAAATTGTTCTTTAACGTGCAATTGATTAATGTCTATGAAAATCTCTTAAAAATAAGTTAGTCATCCGTTAGGCGTTTTCTAACCTCACTTAAACAAGGAAAGCGACATCGATAAACACAATGCAACCACCGAGACAAGCATGTGGGCTTTGTTAAACCATATTACATGAGTTCCCATACTCATTTGGTTTACGAGCCCTCATTCTATCCGATCCTCCGATTTAGGTCCGGTTTATTAATGTAGTTACCTATATTAGGTACCGTTTGATTCCGTGATCTTCTAGCTTTGCTTGGTGGTTATCCTAGGACTATTGAGCAATCTCAAGTGAGTACATAGACCCCTCTTTTACCGTTTTCAAACTGTTTTGGGGTGAAACACATGTGCCTACTTGTTACTTTCATGCTTTCCATGTTTTCACATCATATACTTGCTATGTTCATTAGTACATTTATAGTACATCGTTTTACACTACATTTCATGCTATGTATGTCCATTGTGTGCATAATTAGTACATTGTTTTACATTACTTTTCATGCTATGTTTGTCCATTGTGTGCATACTTAGTACATTGTTTTACATTACATTTCACGCTATGTATGTTCATTTGATTACATACTTAGTGCATTGTTTTCACATGCTTACATTTTGGTATGACATTTGGTTTGTTTAAATGGGACAAAAATACATTCGTTAACATTAGCTACGCCATTCGTTAGTAGGTAGTGGTACCATAGGAATTGACAACTCCCGTTCCTGACATCTTAGGTATGTTTGGATGGAAGGAATGACCGAATTCGATAGACATAACACAGATAAACCTTTAATTTGTTTAAAGGTCTATCACCACAGTCACAAGGCTTGAATGTATGCATTTTCACAATACCGCATAGATGTTTATATCAGTATAGCATGCATTTATTCCACAAAACATAACTTTGATTTAAACCATGTTTTACTTCAATACCTTGTTTTTGTGCATTTTACATATGGTTTAGTTGATATATTTCACTTACCATACACGATATTTTGGATACACATTACAAGATTTGCATTAGACATAAACATTTTGACATTGATATACACAATTCATGATTTACATTAGACATAAACATTTTGACATTTATATACACAATTCATGATTTACATTAGACATAAACATTTTGACATTTATATAAAAAATTCATGATTTACATTAGACATAAACATTTTGACATTGATATACACAATTCATGATTTACATTAGACATAAACATTTTGACATTGATATACACAATTCATGATTTACATTAGACATAGACATTAGACATGGTTTTCACACAAACATTTTGACATTTTATTATACATAAACATTTTACTTTGGGGGTTTGGTTTGAGTAAGTAATTTAAGTAACGAGGCGTGTGTAATATGATACAAGCATGGTGGATACGCCGCTGGTACTTCCTATATATAAGTGCTTGTATGGTATTACATATCGTAGCGTTATTTGAATTATTTCAATTTAGACATATAACATTTTATACAAATAACATACTTTTCACAATACATTGTTTTACAAACAACTTATCTGATATAAACTCATTTTACTTGGTTATTTACTTAACCATGTATTATTCTTTTATACATATATATCATTTGGTTAATTTATCACTTTTCAAATGATTTACAAGACAAAGCAAATTACAAGGTTCATGACTAAACATTTTCATAAACATAAGTCATGAATTCTATTTTCACAAAACCTATGTATCTCACAGGCATTTTTATGCTGACGTACCTATTTTCACATGTGTTTCAGAATATGATGCTTAGGATTTATCAAGATACACTTAGGTGGACTTGGGCCTTAGCGACAATCAAAGATGCAAGACTAGTTATTTATGTTATGTTTCTTTGATTGTTAAGACATTGTAACTCTTTTAATCAATAAAAAAATATTTCATTTTCCATGTGTTATGAAACAATGATTCTGTTACAACACTCCCCGACGTTTCCGCCACGTTTTGTTGTTTTACGTGGTCGGAGTGTGACAGAAAAGTTGGTATCAGAGCTCATGGTTATAGGGAATTAGGTTATTAGTAATGCTTTGACCTAGTCTATAACCTTCCTAGGACCCTAACGCGAGTTTACTTGCATTTAGTCATAAAATAATACCGTCACCTGTCCTTAGGCGACAACCACAACTAGAACACAAATTTCAAAACCGCTTTGAAAATCAATCATCTGTTCTAGGATGATTTATTGTAAGGTTTTGAACCTTCAAAGTTTTTAAAATCTCGTCAAAGTTTGGGTCTTTTAATGTGAACACGTGCAAACTGGAAGGGTTAATACCTGTACTCTGAGTTTTCTGCACAAGGCTAGAGTGTTCGTACAAATCCGCAGAATCGGACCAGTCACTCTTACCTGGGAACTCTTAGGGTGAGTGTTCACCTATAGGCGAGCATGTCTTTAGTAATACATTAATATGACATGTTTACTTTGATTAGTCACCGTCTCATTTGTTTGCCTTAGGTAACAAACAAATGATCGCAATTTTATGCTTTGCCATTTTGTTTTGATTTTCCGATAACATTTCACTTGTTTCTTCCTATGTCTTTCATTTCCTTCTAGAATGTCTCTTCCTCTCAGCAACGGTCAAATGTCCGAGCAAACAGCCAAATTTGCTCAGCAAATAGGAGAAGTGATTCTGAAGACGGTGGATTTAGGCGTTGCCATGTCTCGTCTCAACAATGAAGCCACTCAAGAGTCCCCAAAGGAAGCAGAAGTCAAGCCTACACCAAAATCAAGGAAGCGTAAGGCTTCAAAGAAACCCGCAGCAGTTACACCTAATCAAGCGGGACCTAGCCAAATGGCAGCACCACCAGCTAGGAAGCCGTACTTTGGAACTGCCTCATGGTGCAAACGATGCAACCGACATCATTCAAACCTCATACCCTACTTCAAATGTACCTACTGTGGACAGCGGGGACATTTGGTTAACATATGCCGCTTTGCTATCCAAAACAAAGCTGTTATAAACGTTGTTGCTGCTCAACCTCCTGCTAGGAAACCTTATGCCGGTACTGCACTGATGTGCAACAAGTGTAATGCACCTCACCGAGCTTACCTGCAGTGTCTTCTGTGTGCATCATGTGGACGACTCGGTCACCTGGCAAATGCTTGTCAATTCAACCCAATCCAAGGTGGTCCAAACCAACCCCAAGTCAACCCTGCTCCAGCTCGTTTACCATCTGGTACTTGGTACAACTACGGCGAGACGAGCTATTTCAGGAACAAGTGAACAAAGATTGTCAATGCAAATCTAACCCACGGATGAGCATTTGGCTGAGTATAAGATGTTACTGTTTTAAATCTTATGCTTTTATTTCTTTGTTTTTCTTGTAATGTGAAACAATCAGTCTTGTTTATAAATAAATCATTGATCACAAATTCTGATATACAAGTGTAGTTACATGTGTGTATGGCATTTCCCTATAATACCTACATTAAGGAACTATGTTCCTTACAAACCACTCTTGTGAATATTTCCCATTCTTGTGTTTACTTCTGATTCCCATAGAAAATTCTAAGTACTCGTTTCATTCTAAGATACGAAGTACAGAAAATAAAGTGACATTATGAGTAATCATGCTTCTGCACATCTGTGCCTTTGAATCCATGGTTAGATAACTAAGGGTATTTTCAAATCTCATACCCATTACGTTTTGATTTTTCAACATACACAGTACAAGTATTTCAAAAACAATCTTCATGATCTCAAAACATTTCGTATAGTTTGAAAACAATTTTTTCAAATGCATTGTCTATGTTATTTGAAAAACATTGGCTATGTTTTCAAAAAACAACCTTCATAATTTCAAAATGTTTCATATAGTCTGAAAACAATATTAACACAGTGCATTTTCTTATCAAGTGCATGATTTCGAAAAGCATCATTCATGTTTTCAAAAACCTTATACATAATTTCAAAATTCATCTCGCATGATTTTAAAACAATTTTTTTTATAAATATATACCTACCTAATACACCTACATTATGATTTCAAAGGTATTATATATAAGGTTTCAAAAACATTGAACACATTTTTTGAACTCCATGCATAATTTTCAAAAATATTTTTTTTCTCATACATTGACTTAACCTCCAAATTCTGCTTCATATGTCGCCTTGACATATCTAGCATCTCAACTTCATAAGCATTTTTACTTCATGTTTTGACTTAAGCACATCCAGTGCAAGGTTTCAAAATATCTTCAACTTCTAAAATCAATATGGGATCTTTTTATCTTCACAATTAGACCCTTGTGGATGATTATCATTCAAATCAGAGTCTTTAATTGGATTCCTTGTGTACCTTAATTCGAACATTTCGGTTCCTTATAATCGAAATCGAATTTTCCCTTTAAAAGATATTTCTATCTTTATAGTTAGATTCTTAGAAATATTTAAAGCACCAATCAAAATCCACTGATTGGATACCTGGTGTGCTTTGAATACATGTGCACAGTTAGCAGAACAAATTAACAAAATGATTCTAAAAATCAAGTTAAACAATTATGTGATTATGTGTTTATGCATTTTGTGTTTTCTTTTATGCATTTTTGTGTTTTTGTATACTCTAGATATTCGTTATCCAAATCCTCGTGGAACCTTTCGTATCTTCATATGAGGGATTCATAGAAGGATATTCAAAAAGGTACTACCCTAAATCCTTATTGGGCTTCTACGTGTTAGTTAAGACCCTTGGATTATATAGTACCACTCCATGATTCATAAGAGACCCTCCTAGTGGTCTAGTCCAAAGGATTGAATCATAATCTGGTTAAAAATGACATGCGCTGATGTAGCTAAACAGACTCCTTGGTAGTATATTTAAATCATTTATTGATTTAATTAAAAGGACCCTATGGTGGTCTAGTCACAATCATCACAAGGTCGATCATTGCTTTCTTCCCCTACACATTATAAGATGCACTACGTGACTATGCAAGGAATTACGTAATTATGGATGCATACATAATTGCGAAGTTCAGTGCACGGAAACCTCAGTAAGACTTATTATGTGTAAGAACCGATAGTGACAACCATAACGAAATGTGAACAATGTAATAGAGGTACGGTGGACGCACCAATGACGCTTTATATACTTGTATATAAGTGTCCCTCTCACATTGCAAGCATGATGTTATTGTAAAGTTACTAGAAGTTCAGGACTCTAACCAGTGTTGTTTGATCTTTTCAACTTCATGTTTCAAGCTCTCACAAGTTTCCTGTAAATAAATTTCGGGACGAAATTTCCTAAAGTAGGGGAGACTGTGACACCTGGGTCACTACGACCATCAAACAAATACCAAACCAATGAAATATTGTATTTCATACTTGGGATTTGTACAAATATGTGTATCATTTGCACATATCAATTCTTGTTCGATTTCGGGCTCTAAATCGCTTTCTGGAAGGTTATACGCGCACCGATGCATAAATATAACCAGTTTAATGAAACAAACACTCCGGAATAGTGACATAGGCTTAACATACCTTAAATAACCTTTACATAACTTAGAAATAAGTTTTGGAAGGTTTGGTATGCCGAAATCAAGTATATTCGCTTACAGGGACTAAATTTGACAAACTGCGAAAGTATGCCAATTTGAACTGTAACAGACATTCTGGAACATGACCATAAGTTAAACATACCATAAATATCCTTTACATAGCTTAGAAATAGGCCTTGAGGGGTTCGGTGTGCTAAAATAAACTTTTGGGTCATCCAGGGACTAAAAGCGTAAAAAATTGCACAAGTTTGCATTTATGTAAGCACTAAAATATTTTATTTTAGTGTTTGGCATGAGAAAAATCCATTCGTCGCGCAATTTGGATCGTTTTTCGCGCTTATGCGCATTCCGTCGTAATTAAGCGAACATCGCGATCGTACGACCAAACGAACCAACATCCGGCATATTTTTGTGCATGTTTCATGTCCACAATGTTTAGGCATCATTTTAGGGACTTAACGTTGGCTTAACGAGCCTTAAACATGTCAGAAATGGCCTTAAAACACAACAGGGACCAAAACTGTCATTTATCAAAGTTGTTTGCTGATCAGAAGGCTCAGGCGGCCCGCGTAAGTCCCCATAAAACCTTACGCGGCCCGCCTAAGCATGTCAGATATGCAAAAAACAGTTTAAAAGCTGTTAACAGCTGTTAAGCACTCAAAACCCACTTCCACATGTTGATACCTGATCATGGGGGGCCATTTTAAAGTACCTTAGTGTTACAACAAGTGTAGGGATAAGATTGAATCACGTTTTACGATAAATGATCTTAACGGTTCAAGGAATCCTATAAATACCCCCAAGTTCCCAACTCAAAACCCACTTGAATTCTGAGTTTTTCTCTAAGTGGTTGTGTTTATACACTTCCTACCTGAGATTACTTGGAAGATCATACTTGCGGGGACCCTTTGTAAGTGTTCTTTCGTTCTTTTCATTCGTTTTAGCGTTAAAGTCAAACTATGTTTGACTTTCTGCATTGACCAGTTTATGGTCAATGCGAAGTTCGTTTGAACTTCCTAACGTGAGCGTAATCATGATGGTTATAGTCCCTAGTGGCTATACCTACTGATTACCACGTTATCTAGGCTCAGTGACGAGTCGTAGTTTCGGCCAAAATGCGTATTTTGTAATCAAACTACTCTTAGGTATCAAAACTGTTTGTTTTGATACCAAACCTGTTTTCTAAACTTATTTAAGCATGTTTTAACATGCTTAGCTCGTCACTTTTAGTTTAGTGCTTATATAGGGTCGTAAGGTAAGCGATCTAAACAATCGCTTATACTTTCGAACCCGACCCGTTTGGTCGATCATTAGGATCCAACCAAACACA